>BPLR01014760.1:65000-67030 GCA_021605095.1 Caerostris extrusa | reverse complement strand
ACACACACATTGCTTGCCAGTTTGTTTGATTACACTTTTCCTTTATGTATTACAGCTGATTTTACATTTCTTCATATTCTTTATGTAAAACTTCATATTTACAAATTGTAAATTTATTTAATAAATACGTTTTTTTTTATGTAATGAATATAATTCCCTACATATGTAATACTAATTGCTGTGAATAATTTATATTAGCTGCTTTTATCTTTTAAATAAAAAAGAAATAATTTAAAAATGGAATGTTAAATATATATATAAATATCATGTTTAGACATTTATATACATACTTTATATATATATATATATCTATATATATAGATATATATAAATATAAGTCTATCCATACAGTTTTTCTTTCGCAAATCGAAGAAAAGAAAATGCAAACAGAATAACAATTTTCTACAGAAAATATTATTTCTATTTCTTTTTCAAACTTTCCAGGTTCCAATATTTTTATATCCAACAAACGTCAAAACTTCTCAACATTAGATAGCAGAAAAAACATGTATCGTGGTATCATCTATAAATACTTATCTCGTATCTCATTAAACGAAAATTACTGAGATCCAAATTTGCTGAAGCAATTAAAATCTTCATTTGTGGATCATAAATATTTCGCCGGAAATTGTCAAGCATTGGAAAAACTTCATTCCTTTTTTTTTTACTCCATCAATATCTCCTGGGATGAAGCAAATTTGTTGCAACAGCTGTTTGGGCTTATCTTTTGCAAAAAGGGCTCCAGGGAAAAAGAAGGAATTGGGGCAGATAATTAGATTCCTGATTAATGCACGAGATTGATTGAATTGAGCTGTCATCGGCACGCAAGGTTGTGATTCAAGTAAATATTAATAGATGCAGTAATGATGAAAAGTTGAATATCAATAATATACTTTTTTAATGTAGCCCTATTTTTTTCTTGAAGACTTAAATTCAAAAACTATGATTACGATATGTCTGATTTCCAAAATCGCAAAAGATCTCGCGCTGTTTTGAGTAAAATTCATGAACATATCGATATCTTCTTTCCGATTCTAAGCTGAATCACAATTTCTCCAATTGTTTTTGTTTCTATTGTTTTATTTTTAAATTCCTACTATTAGCTCACACTCTCCCTATATATATCTTGTTCAAATTTTCGATCGTTGATAGAATACTTTTATTCACCCACCAAGTTCAAATACATTTTTTTAAAACTAGTAGTGGATGACATTTGATGTTAATACAGTTTTTCAAATATTAATTCATTAATTAAATTTAATTAATTAATTATATTTTTTTAGATTTAAGTTTCATGTATCTACCAATAGATGGCCCAGTTGTAAGAGGAAAATTTCAACTTTATTTATAAAGGACTTTCTGCAATATAGTGAAAAAAAGTAGAATTGACTTTAAAATGTTTTTGTTTTATGTTACTTGTTTTATTATCTTCTTAATAATAATAATAATATAAAAAATTATATATGCATAATTTTTTTATAATTAAAAAAATAAAAACAATTAATATGTTAATTTTGTATTAAATTATTAATATCTAATATATAAATTCTCGTGTCACAGTGTTTGTTGCCAAACTCCTCCGAAACGGCTTGACCGACTCTTATGAAAATTTTTGTGCATATTTGGTAGGTCTGCGAATCGGTCGTAATCTATTTTTAAACCCCTATGATAAGGGTGGGCCACCCCCCTAAATATTTTTAAAATTTCTTTTTCGTAAAACAATGTAGTGTTTTTTTTTTTTTTATTTCTTAGTCATGACATTACAGCACGTGTGCTTAAACAAAATTAAAGTCTTTAATCGGCTTCATTTTTTTTACTTTTATTTAATTATGTGATCTTATATAAATCAACACGTGTTGTGAACTCGCGCCAACAACGGCCGTTGCTTTACCTGTATATATTATACGCAACGTTTTTGTGGAAATAGTTTTAATTTAAAAGAGAAATATTTACATGTTAAATAAATATGCGTGTTTTATCATTGTTAAAGGTAAGTCAAATAATAAGAGAACGAATACTGTTATATTTGC
>BPLR01014760.1:0-60000 GCA_021605095.1 Caerostris extrusa | reverse complement strand
TTTCTTGAATATTTAATGATACAATGTTTTAAAAGATAAATTATTAAATTATTTACGATTGATATTTTGATGCTTGATATTTTCTCTGTATATAATTTATTTTTTTAGATTCGTGTGTGGAATTTAAACTAATACAAGATTGTAAAAATACAAAGGCTATTATTAATAATAATCGAATTTATAACTAAACAAACTTGAAAGTTTAGAATTGAATGGAAATACGAATAGTGTATTTCGAGATGAATGGAAATTGAATGATGAATATTAAATGCCATATACAAATTTTAAATACATTTTATTGTAGAAGTAAGAAAAAAATCTGTATTCAGAATTTTTTAAACATGGTATTGTTTCTATTAAAATGTTATACATGATTTCATGCATAGATAAACTAAAAAAAAAAAAATTATGTCAGGTTAGAAAGTTCATCTGAATAATTTTTTTGAAATTCAAATTTAAGTTTAAACAAAATATAGTGAATGTTGTATAAAGAACATTAAAACGAAAAGTTTCTTCAAGCAAGTCCATTTACCTGGAATAGATGACAAATGATTTATTTATTTATATAACAGCAATTAATTTATATTTACTAGCAGTATTATGTAAATGTAGCATCATACAATGCATCATATCATTATTTAACACCATACAAAGCATCACAGCATTATTTAACACCATACAAAGCACCTTAACACTATTTAACACCCTATAAAGCATCATAGCATTACTTAACACCATACAAAGCACCATATCATCATTTAACACGATACAAAGCACTAAAGCATCATTTAACACCATACAAAGCACTATAGCATTATTTAACACCATGTAAAATAGCACTTATCACCATGCAAATGTGAAAAATATCTCTTTGATATGAATATTTGATGAAATTTATTTTTATAAGCAATGTATTTTATTGTTCATCTACATTTATTCTTTATTTAAGGAAATGAAAGTTGTAGTTTTTGAAGATTCCACAGATTAAAAAGAACTTAATAAAATAACATTTAAAAACATGTTTTGTTTTTCCATTTAATAAATGATCAAGTCATTGATCAACCATTTAATGGTCAATGATCAACCATTTAATAAATGATTTCAGATAATTTTAACAACTATCCCCAACTTTCCTTTTTCTATAAGGCTTATGGTAAAAAATAAAAAGCCCAAAGGCAATGATCTTTTAAGGTATATTTTTTAATTTAATTTATAACAATTTCATAGCAGCACTTTTTAAAATTTATACATTTAAGAAATTGTTTAAAGATGGTATAATTAAAAATTATTCTTTTGATCGACGAATCAAACCTAATTAAATTAACCGTAGTAAAAAATGAAAAGAAATCCTTTTACGTCAAATCATGGTACAATACTACTTCTAACAGTATATAATTAATTATTGAGCAGTAGACATATTGAAGGTATAAACAGAAAATTAATAAATTGTTAAATCTTCTAATAATATTAACTTTTAATTTAATGATAATCATTATATTTTTTTAAAATTAATGCTATTAAATTTTAATTAAATAACATTAAATTGATTTTTTTAAAGTTGATAATAATTCTTATAAATTATTAGGAAATTTGAAAAAAAAAACAAACAATATTCTAACATTTAAAAAGAATATCATAAATGAACACAAATTTTCTATTGAAGTTAAAAAACAAGACTATTGTTTCAAATATTATTGTTTCAAAACAGCTTTTCGAACATCTACTATACTTTGATTTTATAAATTTTGAAATTTTTTTTAGTTTTGAATACTGTTTTTCCATGCAGTGTCTTTCTTTATTTCTAATAAACATTAAATTTCTTTGAAGAAAGAATATAATGATAGTATTATATCTAAAATAAAGAAAAAGCACTTACCAGTACATAGACTGCGAAAGGCATCACAACAGCTGCCACTAATAGGTCTGCAAACGCCAGACTAACGATGAAGTAGTTCGTAGCCGATTGCAGGTTGCGTTCCTTGTAGACGCTCAAAATCACCAGTATATTTCCCACCACTGCCACCAAAGGCAATGGAATCATGACCAGTGCCCAGTATACTTTGCCAGCCTGGAGAGTGGACGACGTGACATCTTCAAGTGTTTCATTTCTGGAGCAGTTGGATTGTTGGCACGATGTCAGGTTACCAAAGATGTCGTATGATGACGAAGTGGAATTTATGTCATCGTACAATATGTCACTTGAATTAGCCATTGGAGAACTCATTGTTGATAATCTTGCAGTGAACGTTTCCAACTGCTATCGTAAATGATTGCAAAATGATACACAAATGTTTCGATGTGATATATGGTTCATAACTATTGATGAATTTATAGAATGATGATTTGTGGTATTATAATAGAATTATAAATATTTAGTAATTTATTAAAGGAATATTTCTTTATTTCTTCTGATTTTTCATTTAACAAATTTCTTGAACAGTACAAATATTTTACACATTTGCATCCACTGAACATATTTTTCCATTTATATTCATAATAATTAAATATTAATGACATATATTAATTTTAATTTAAATATAAATATATTTAATAATAAATGAACTGATTAATTAATAAATTTAGATCAACTCCCAAGAATGTTTTTATTCAATGTAATATCAAATTAGCTTTTCTTTCAGGTTCATTTTTTATTCCATATCATCATTGTCTAATAGATTAATATCATTATTCTATTTATTTTCGTACAGCATTTGATCTATACGAGTAATTATTTGGATGTATATTTACAAACTTTAGCTGAATAGTTCCTTATTTCTTATTATTGTTAGCATTGTTATGTTTACTTACATAGAGCGCAATTTCAGCAATGCAATCATTTTCTAATTTTTTTCAAGCAGTTTTATCTTTAATGGTGTTCAATGGTTGCATATCATTGTACATTTTTTAAGAGTTTTACCATCATTTATAGGACCAACTATTTAATTATCAACAGCAATATGAACTTCATCTTTGCCCATTCTGTTGACGACTCATAAAAGTTTCTGCAATCTATTTGAAAGTTTTATCTTGGATATATTTCACATTTCGGAAGCAAAACAAGTGTCTGCAACCACGATACCGAAGACAAACTTCAAAAATCTTCTTCGCATTTCAATTCCCATGCGGAAAATTTGATTCATGTAGACATCATTGATAACAAAGGAGACCCAATCGCAATGCTCCAAAAGCAATATGCAATTTTTCAAATAGAAGCTTCCACGAAAATATTTCGGAACTTTGTTCTCGGCAACCAAGCAAATGATTTTCCACCAATCGGAATTTCTCCAACCAAATCTCATTCTTTATGTAAAATTCTTTCTTCCGTGGAATTCAATTTCAACTTCGGTATAACCTATAAAAGAAGAAGAAAAAAAGAAGATAGAGAACAGTCACATAAAAAGCAATTGTGGAGCACCATTGTCAGCAAAAGAAAAAAAGAAGTATTATTAATGTCTTCCTCACGCGTCAAAAGATATCACCAGACTGCAGTCGATTTGTTAAATATTGCAGTGTGCGAATGACACAAAAGATGAGACCTCTGAAAAATATAAATATGAGCTTTTTAAGGGAAAATGACTTCCTTTATTTGATAGACAAAATATTCGTTTTTATGTTCCCAGTGTTAGTGATATGTAGTCATCAATTATTTTTTTGTAGGGATTTGGATATATAATATCTAAATGCAGTGTATTAGCACACAATTGTTTCGAAATATGACCATTTATCAAACAAATCGTAAATTAATGCTTTTATTGCATCTGATACTTATGATGCTATTTGTAATATAACATTTTTTCATATACATTTAAGATAGTTTGCAATAATATTGAACCTTTACTTAATTCAACAAATTTAAGGACATTTTATTAAATGCTACTATTTAACGAGAAGAATTTTTTTTTTTTTAATTTATTAGTAAATGCTTTGTTCAGTACAAATTAGGTTGCATATGATGGTATTGATTTTATTTAAACTTTATATATTTTATTTTTAATGATTTATTAGTAAAATTTTTTTTTCAGTAAATTAATCAGATACCAATAAATTAAACAGACGATTCATAAAATATAATAAGAGCTTTATAAGGGAAAATGGCTTCCTTTATTTGATACACAAAATATTCGCTTTTATGTTCCCACTGTTAGTGATATGTAGTCATCAATTATTTTTGTAGAAATTTGGATATACAATATCTAAATGCAGTGTATTATCTCACAATTGTTTCGAAATATGACCATTTTTCAAACGAATTGTAAATGAATGCCTTATTGCATCTGATATTTATGATGATATTTGTATTATAACTTTTTTCATATATTTAAAATAGTTTGTAATAATATCGAACCTTTATTTAATTCCACAAATTCAAGGGCCTTTTATTTAAATGTTATTGTTTAATGAGAATTTTTTTTTTATTTTTGAGAATTTATTAGTAAAATTTTTTAGTAAATTAACCAGACTGCACATGATTTGTTAAGTATTATATTAATCATTTGATATAAAAATAGCCCAATAGATTAAAAAATGTGCTCTTTTAAAAACACTGGCCTGGTTTCTTTTATTTGACAGATAAACATATTCCTTTTTTTTTGGTTTCAAGTGTTAATAATGCAATCATTAACAGTAAGTTGCTTTTATTTATTCTAGGCACTGATATATTTTTACCAAAGATTCTAATTTAAAAGGGATTTTCAATCAATAATTAATAATAATTTTTCATTTTTTTTCAGAAACCAAATGGTCTATTGCAGTATATAAAACATGTATACAAACTATATAAAAATATTCTAACTACCATAAAAATTTCATAACCCTATCTTCCATCATTTCTGGTGAAAGATATTGCTCATTATTGTTTTGAAATATGCATATTTACCTAACGAATTGTAATTAAATGCTTTATTGCATCTGATATCTGTAGTTATGATGCTATTTGTATTATAACTTTTTTTTTATTTAAATCTCAAATAGTTTGCAATAATATCGAACATTTATTTAATTCACAAATTTAAGGCATTTTGTGTAAAATCTTACTATTTAATGAGAAATTTTTATTTTTTTATTTTTAAGGATTTATTAGTAAAATTTCTTTTTCAGTAAATTAACTAGACTGTATATGATTTGTTAAATATTTTAATATTCGTATGCTTTAAAAAAAAGAACTAACAGATAAAACAAATGTGTTCTTTTAAAAGAACTGGGCTGGTTTCTTCTATTTGAAAGATAAACATATTCTTTTTTGGAGTTTCTATCGTTAATAATGCAGTCATCAATTGTAAGTTGTTTATGTTACAGTAAATAGTATTTCTGATATCCAAATAGAAAACATTATTTCCCAATTGCTTTTAAATATAAACATTTATCTAAAGTGTTTTTTAGTTAATGTCTTATTGTTTCTGAAAATTTAATAACAACAAATACATTTACTGTAGTCTCCAAATTTAAGAACATTTTATTAAAATGTTATTGTCTCACTGAAAAACTACTTTGAAGTAATTTTTTATTTACAAGGTTTTGTTAACAAGATTTATTTTCGTTGAATTAACCAGGCAGTAAGTAATTTATTAAACAATACAATGTGCCTATGATACAAAAGATGGGGTTTCAAATAAAAATTATGCCCTTTTTAAGGAAATTGGCTATCTTCTTTTATCTGATTGGCAAAATTATTCGTTTTTGTATTCCTGGAGTTAGTTGAAATTGTTTTCATTGTAGGAAATTGGATTTATTTTATCTGCAGAACATTTGCTTATATGAGTTCCCAGTATTATTTTCTGAAACTTTTGGAATTAGTATTTTATTTTAATCAGATAATAGAATAAGTGAAATTATACATAAGGGATCTGTTTATGGTAGGATATAAGGATCATACATTTTAACATCAATTTAAGGTTACTGAAAGATAAATTATTAGTTATTATACTAAATATTTTGATCGTAAATGTTTCTACCTAAAATGAAACATATTGACAAACAAATTGTTTTCATAGAAACTTTTTGTTTACTAAAAAAATTTCCTTTTTTTTACTATATATAAATAAGAAAAATTTAATAAAAATGAAACAAATTAACCTTTAAAAAATAAAGAGTTTTTATGCACTTTCATTACTTCTTTTAATGCTTTAAAGAAATTCATTAAAAAGACGAACGAAAACTTTCTATTTGAAACCTAAATACATCTAGAAATAAGAAAGCTGACACTTTAAGAAAAATAAAGTTCGTAGAAACTTAATTAGGCATTATAAAAACATAAAAAATTCATAAAAATGAAATTAAAATACATTCATTAGACTTTTTACATTGGAAGAAAAAAATTACTCAACATTAATACTACACTTACTTACTTAACTTAAGAATTTAAATAGCTAATTTTGTTTCTTTTCTTTCCTTTTGAAGCAATATTTTTAAAAATATTACAACTGAATAAATATGAAAATAATTTTATTAATAATGTTTAATAACTAATTTTAAATGCAATGATATTTGCTTTTCTAAGTATTAGTCAATAGAAATACTTTCTAGCCGATTGATTTCTCTTGTTCATTGTTGAATAAACATGAGTTTTACTTATATCTAATACCCTTAAATCAAAGACAAGTAATCTAATTAGCAAGCTGCCCATATTTAGGCCTAGGCTTTAGTAATAAATTAAAAAAATATTTATTTTAAATTGAAATGATATACATTAAAATGTTTGAGTTGATGTATCAAAAATATGGTATCAAATATATTTAAAAATGCATGCTAATTAAAAAATGATAAAGTGCAAATGCGCACTATAATATATTTACAACGCATAAATACATTGCAATTACATATCTTTTAAATACAGCACATGCTTACCATACGGAATTATAAATGTAATGCGTTTTAAAATAAAATATTCACAATCTATTGCATCGTGCTAATCAATGTTTTTAATTTTTTTAAAATTTCTACTTTGCATATTAAATTTTGTCAATACTTAAAAGCCTAATTAATTAGTGAAAATTAATTTGTGAATTATTATTAGTAAATATTGTTATAATTAATTAGTGAACATTTTGTATTTTAATCCCATAAATTAGCATTTATCAAACAATTCTTAATGTTTCATTTATTTTTTATTACAGCAATATATAAATGGAATTTCGTTTTAACTCAAGTTTAAGATATTTTATTAGGTTTCAGGAGAGATTATTTTAATTGTAATGAGCAAATGAGGATTAAAACCTTATAAATAAACAAAAAATATTTAATTTATGATATACAATACAATACAATACAATAAAGCATTTAAATACCATTGAACAATGAGACACGGTATGCTATCTCAAAAAAAAAAAAAAAAAAAAAAAAAGACTCGAAAAGTTTGACTATGTTCATATTTTATTGCATTTAAAAATATGTACTTTAAACTTTCTTTAAAAAATAAACCACACTCAATTTATTTAATAATTAATTTAAAAAAAAAAAAAAAAAAACTCACAAAATCAAAAATACTTTAATTTTTTTCACAAATTAAAACTTTTACATTGTTAACTTATTTACATTTTAAATTAATGACAAATAATCCCTTCACTTCTAAATACACAAGTCACTCCACCTGTTATTCAAACTCTTATTCAACAACAATCCAGTTCAACAAAAACAAAGTTAAATAAATTGTTATAACAATGTATTCAAGTTTTCTTTACGGAGACTTTTAACAAAATCCAAAAGAGTTCTGTTTGACAGACATTAGTAAAGATTAGAAACGTCACTATGTCACAACTAATGACAAGTTCAGCATTTTGCAAAACAAAAACCACAACGAATTGAAAAAAAAAAAAAAAAATCTGTCGTCGTCGTCTTTAACTGGTCTGACCTAAATAATACTTGAAGAGTTTGTTCTTAACATTAATCTGAAAAATGACTGACGTTGGGATAATAGTGAGAAGGACATTTTTAAGCCTCTAAACACAAGTCAGTTTATAACGGGACATTGAGTTGGCTTTCTTTATTCAGTTTATTAAAGACTTATTCTTCGCCTAGAATTACTTTGTTTGGTTTGTTTTTCTTTGTTCGGGGATCAAACCAAACAATGAGGAGATTAACAGAGAAAGGATGACCGTCTAACCAGTGCATCGGATAGCTTATTTTGTTTTTACTAAAGATATTTATGTGTCTGGTTAGTTTGTTTTTATTTTCTGGGATTTTTAAACCATACTAGACTTTTTTTTTTTAAACTTCAATTATCTTCTCCAGGTGCAAATTAATGCTTCAGGAACATTAGATAAGTTAAGACATTGATTATTTTCTTAAGAAGCCTTTCGTCTTAATAAAGATGAATATATAAATAATACCAATAAGTGTTTTTTTAAAAATTTACTATATTAAATAAATAAAATACAGATAACACAAATTAAAACACTTGTTATAATATTTTTAAGTTGCGGTTTTGTTATATATATATTATTTGAAAATTTATGATTGATTAAAAATAAAATATAAATCTTTAGTGGATTGAAATCCTTTAATAAAAAGTGAATTTTTAGTATAACATTTAAGCGATATAAATACAAATATTGATAATGAGGATAGTAATCATATCTTTTCAAGTCATGGTCATCATATAATAAATGTTGTTATTGACTTGATACTACAGTAGATCTTATTTAATACTTCCATTGGAACTCCTTCATGATGATAATAATCCTATTGTATCAAGTCAGAATCATCATAGAATAAAGATTACTATTGGTTCTGTACTACAGTAGATTTCAACAAATACTCCCAGTGGAATTCTTTCCTCATGACAATGATCATATCGTATCAAGTCAGAGTTGTCATAGAATAAAGGTTGCTATTGGTTTGGTACTACATTCGATTTGAACAAGTGTTCCCAGTGAAATTCCTTCATTATGATAATGATCGTATTGTATCAAATCATAGTCCTCATGGAATAATGGTTGATATTGGCTTGATACTACAATAAATTTTAGCATATACTCCAGTGGAATTTCTTAATTATGATAATGATCATATTGTATCAAATCATAGAAAAAATGTTGTCATTGGCTCATTATTACAGTAGTTCTTAATATATATACTCCCAGTGGAGTTCCTTCATGATGTCAATGATCATACCGTTTAAAATCAGAGCTACTATAGATTAAAGATTAATGTTAGTTCGGTACTACAGTAGATTTAAACAAATACTCCCAATAGAATACGTTCAGTATAATAATGATTATTTCTATCAAATCAGAGTCATCATAGAATAAAGATTATTATTGGCTTGGTATTGCAGTAGATTTGAACAAATACTCCCTGAAGAATTAGTTAATGATGATATAAATCAAATCAGTTCAAATTAGATTCCTTTTGGAAGAAGGTCTGTCGTTGGCTCGCTACCACATTTTGAACAAATACTTCCTGTGAAATTTTTTTAGGGATGCAATCAATTCAATTTCTACCCTTTACCTTAAAATCACCTTAGCTATATTCTTTCCTGTAGATTTGTCATACCCATCCATAGCTTAACCCCAGAAATTTTCGGTTTGTCTCTGTTATCAGATCTGACTCGCAGTAAAGAAATGCCTCATGCTTGAAGATTGTCCAATTGGATTATGTCATGTTTCTAGTGTAATCATGTTCTAATTGCATTGCAACAGGGATATTCTCAGAATAGGATACACTATTCATTCACTCATACACTATTCTCAGAATAGTGTATTATTGGAAGGTGAGCGGTGCATTGTATATACCATGTAGTGATTCTCAAAGAAGGTACAAACACATTGAAATAAAAGGCGTGATTTGCTTTGCATTATAAAATTAAATCATGTTATGCAATTGATAAATTTAACAAACTCTTTAAAAGCACAAACTTTTATCGTCCAGTAAGTTAATTTAATTTAATCGTCCCGAAATGATACTTTTAGATTGACAGAAAAATTGTATTATAATCTAAAAATATATATATGAGTTCAATTTGTATGGAAACAACGCACTTATGCGAGAATGCTATTTATGATTTGGTTTATTTTAAGTTACAAGTTGAACAAAATGCTTTTTAAAAGCAATTCAGGGCCTGAATGTGATACTGACAATGTTTTGAGCCTAAAGTAATCACATCGATCCACTGACGTTCAGAAAAATTGTTCCCCAGCGCAGACTTTCAGATTTTCTGCTTTTACCGAAAACTGCCTGATCCTCAGTGCCTCGACACAATAAGTGTGGTCTGAAGTGAAAATAATTATCAAAGTTAAGAGTCCGTTTCTACTTACATTTATTTTATTTTTTTCACTTATGGACATCAGAGAAGTTATAGTTTTTAAAAACATTTATTAATTATAGTTTCGTACTGTTCGTTTTTTGTATAGTAGATCTCCCCCTGCCAGCGAACCTCTCATTTTTTGGAAGATCTTAAATAACTTGATGCGTGATCAAAAACCGACACTGGGACGAACGGAAAATCAAGCTAGCAAAAGTAAACGTATATAGTTCGGTTTCCATCCAAATTGTAATAAACAATAAAACAATAGAATATCTGCATAGGTCTTTGGTCAAGATTTACTACATACTATTCTTAAATATTGGTTTCAATAACTTTTATACTTTCATCTTAAAATTCAACAAATCTCTCATACAGAAATTAAAATATTCTTGATTTTAAGATTTTAAAAAAAAATATTTTTAAATATTAAACAAATTGATTTCGGTTTGTCTTTAAAAAGTTTTAAGTATATCTATTTTTGAATGCAATAAAATATCGACATTATATTGTAAACAATAGAATGTCTGCATATGCGTTTGGACAATATTTACTACATACTATTCTTAAATGTTGGTTTCAATTAGTTTTATTTTCCCTTCAGCTTAAAATTCAGCAAATCCCGAATACAAAAAATTAAAATATTCTTGATTTTGTGATTTTATTTTAAATTTTGAATTATTAAACAAATTGATTTCGGTTTGTTTTTAAAAAGTTTTAATTACGTATCCTTTGAATACAATAAAATATGGACATTATATTGAAAACATTAGAACATCTACACAGGTCTTTGACAATAATTACTACACTTTATTGAACAATACTTACTACATATTATTCTTAAATATTAGTTTCAATTAATTTTATTTTCCCTTCAGCTTACAATTCAACAATTCCCTCACACAAAAAATTAATATATTCTTCATTTCGGGATTTTATTTTAAATATTTAATTATTAAACAAATTTATTTCGGTTTGTTTTTAAAAAGGTTCAAGTATATATATCCTTTATGCAATAAAATATTGACATCATATTGAAAAAAATAGAATATCTGCACATGTTTTGCACAATATTTACTACATACTATTAGACAATAATTACTACAGACTATTGTTCAATATTTACTACATACTATTCTTAAATATTGGTTTCAATTAATTTTATATTCCTTTCAGCTTAAAATTCAACAAATCCCTTACACAAAAATTTAAAATATTATTAATTTTGTGATTTTTAAAAATTTTTAATTACTAAACAAATTTATTTCGGCTTGTTTTTAAAACGTTTCAAGTATATATATCCTTTGAAGGCAATAAAATATTGATATTATGTTGAAAAAATAGAATATCTGCACAATATTTACTGCATACTATTGGACAATAATTACTACAGACTATTGGACAATATTTACTACATACTAATCTTAAATATTGGTTTCAATTAGTTTTATTTACCCTTCAGCTTAAAATTCAACAGATTCCCTCATGCAAAAATTAAAATGTGTACCTAATTCGTAGAAAAGTACATTACAATTTTTTTGTAAACAATTTTTTTCTAAAGATTTAATTAAAACATGAATTTCAATAAATTTATGCATAAGATACTGTTGTAAATAATGCAAATACAGGAAAACTTTTTTAAATTAGATTTGCAAGAAAATGATAGAATACAAAAACAGAATCTTCTTATTTTATGATACTTTTAAATTATTAAAATATCTTATTCTCTGAATTCTGATTTCTTTCGTTATTTTCTAAAAAAAAAAAAAAAAAAAGTTCCAAATTCAAATTATGCTTCTTTTTAAAAATGCAAATTAAAAACGAATTCTTTAGAGCAACATATACATTTACATGCATATAACTTGAAGTGTTTTTGCTTTTACATTTGAGCCTAAAGAAAAAGGATCCTTTTCAAAGTGAAGAAATCACAAAGAAGAAATAAATTATGGCGATGCAAGAAGATATATTTATTGAGAATGCTAAGAACTTCTCTTTCGTATAAATGCTAATTCTAGTTGAGTACAAATGCAGATTTCAATGGAACGTGCCTTACTTCCACTTTGTAGAACTATCTTACTGTATACTCATCTTTAAATAAAAAAATCTCAGTTTGATTTCGTGTAATAAGGTAAAAACAAAAATAAAATAAAATAAAAATCATTTTCTAAATTTACTTATTCGAATTTAAAGAACACAGCAGGGAAGAAACAGTGGAATGCAAATTTGAAAAACAATGTTTTTATCGAATTTTAAATTTAGTTTTGGCAACCTGAAAAGTATTTCTGCGTTTGAGATTTATTTATTATATACGTCTCGGCTTTGTTTAGTTTTTCCCAAATATGAAATATTTTCTGAAACTTTTAAAAGCAATGAATATTGTTTTTTTAGCTTATATATTAATTAATAATATTCACTGGTCATTTTTGAAAAATATTAAATATTTATTAATTTATTATAGCTCATATATTAATTAATTATCATTAATTCAGATTTAGCTATTTTTTTCTTTTACTATAAATTTAATAATGTATCTTAAATATCTTAAACATAAGACATATATATATATATATATTAAAATAAATATCTTATACATTACTTATCTTATATATAAATAATATATTATATCATACATTAATTAATTATCCTTAATTTAGAGTTCCCAAATTTTATTTTAATATAAATTTAGTAATGCTTTATATCTTATCTTATTATATCTTTATCCATTAGGTAAATATCTTAAGGATAATGTATATATTACATAAATATGTACATTATCTTCTTATACTTTGCATAAATATCTTATACATATATTTTATACAATACTTATCTGATATATTAATAATATATTATATTTCATACATTAATTGATAACCATTAATGTTAATCATTTTTCATTATCAAAAATTATTTTCTAAATTTACTTATTCGAATTTAAAGAACACAACAGGGAAGGAACGGTGGAATGCAAATTTGAAAAACAATGTTTTTATCGAATTTTAAATTTAGTTTTGGCAACCTGAAAAGTATTGCTCCGTTTGAGATTTATTTATTATATCTCGGCTATGTTTAGATTTTTTTTTCAGATAGGAAATATTTTGTGAAATTTTTAAAAGCAATGAATGTCCTTATATAACATATTAAATAATATACACTGGTGTTTTTTTTTAAATATTAAATATTTTTTCTACTACTATAAATTTAATAATGTATCCTAAATATCTTAAACATACATATGTTAACGTAATTATCTTAAACATACATATGTTAACGTAATTATCTTAAACATAAACGTTAAATATTTTAACATCTTAAATATCTTAAACAGTAAATATCTTATTACAGAAATATACACATTAATTTCTTATACGTTTTATACTTTACATAAATATCTTGTATATTAATGATATATTATATCTTATACATTACTTATTTTATATATTAATAATATATTATATCATACATTAATTAGTTATCATTAATTTAGATTTTATTAATTTTTTCTTTTACTATAAATTTAATAATGTATTATATATCTCATACCAGGGGCTTGCCAAACCCAAATCATCTTGCGATCTTTGGAAATGCATCATAACTCCGCGGGCCGCATATAAAATTATATATTCCCACATTAGATTTAGACCCACTAGAGACATTTTTTTGGAGTTAAAAATGGAAACATAATGATTTATTATTATTGTGGTTTCTATTATTCTTACATGCAAACATAGATAATACACTCATGTCCATAAATTAAGGATAATGAAGTTTAGGCAAAGAAAGAGACAGAAGCAAAACAAATTTGACATATTTGTAAAGTCTATTTATTAAACAAAAGGTAAAGAGCAAAAAGATGCTATATGTTTGACATAATTAATAAAAATTGCGATTTTTACTCCCTGGAGCAAATTTAAAAAAAAAAAGAACCTATTTACAAAAAACAGTATAACATGGTTAGTATGATGGTTAATATGGAGTATGTCTCCCGGACGATGCAATACAGGCCTTACAACGCCTAGGCATGCTGAATATCAAATTATCAATCTGATCTTGGGGAATATTACACCACTCATCAAGCAATGCCCTCCGAAATTCCGGTTGACAGGTGGGAGGGGTTGACAGGCTGCAATTCGTCGGCCAAGCATATCCCACACATGCTCTATTGGATTCAAGTCCGGTGAGTATGCTGGCCAATCCATACGGGGATATCCTCCAATTGAAGGCATTCGTCTACAATGTTTGCACGTTGAGGACGGGCGTTGTCATCCATAAACAGAAATTCAGCACCCATGGCGCCCCGAAACAAACGTACATGTTGTTCCAGAATGACATCCCGATAGATGTGGCCTGTCATCGTTACACTCTGAACATGCAGGTCAGTTCTGGAAACCAAGAATAATTCCTCCCCAAACGAGCCATCCTGCACCACCGTAACGGTGTCGTTCAATGGTGTTTTCTTGGTGGTAACGGTTACCTGGCGCTTTCCATATGAATGTCCGACGGGAATCAGACTTCAAATTAAACCTGGACTCGACGGAAAACATCACACAAGACCACTGTTGCGGTGTCCACAATGCATGCTCTCTACTCCAGGTTAATCGCAGGCGACAGTGAGTTGCGGTAAGTGGAACACATCTGACAGGCCTACGAGCATATAGACCAATGTGCCCTAAGCGTCTGTACACGGTCTGCCTTGAAACTGTCGTACCGGTAGCTGAAGAGAGCTGACGAGACAGGTCTGATGCTGTACTCCGTCTGTTTCTTTTGGCAGTAACTGCTAAATACCTGTCCTCATTCGGCGTTGTAACTCGGGGGCGACCTGTGCTGTAACATCTACTCCATTACCATCATCTTGGAATCGTTGCTAAAGCCTGGAGATGACACTCTGGCTGATTCCAAGTTCCTCGGATACTTCCAGCTGGGTACGTCCATATTCCAGTCGTCCGATAATTCTACCACGTAAAAAATCATCCAAATGCTTCCTTTGTGCCTTAACTATGCGGTTATTGCAGTGAAGGGCTTTTAAAGCGCTTGTGTACAATTTTACTTCTTTGCCACCATTCCTTATATACAATGACGAGGGTGTAACTCTCGTCATTGTGACGTACTATCCACGCCATCTGATGGTTTCCTGTAATTTGCATATTCTTCTTCAAGATGTGTGATAATTCTACAGGTGAAATTTTTATTTTATAGATCAATTTCTGTGTGATTCTGAATTATTCTTAATTTATGGACATGAGTGTATAATAATAATGATACTAAAATCCCATTGTAAAGAAATATATTATACTAAAAATGATATATAAAAATATAAATATAAATGAAATAAAAAAATGATATCATTTAAAAAAATATTTATTTTAATTGTGCGATATTTGGTTGAGCTTATTTTAAAATCAAATTTAATTTTTTTCATAATTTCGACAGTCAATTTTTGAATATATGGATGCACAAATAATTTTTTTTTTTTTTTTAATACATTGGTTTTCAGTACTTAGACCATTATAAAATAAATATATTTTGTAAAAGTGTAATAAATCTCACGAGCCGGAAATATATTCAAGGCGGGCCGCGGGTTGGTCACCCCCTGTTTTTATACATTAAATATCTTATTACATAAATATAGACATTATCTTATTATAAATTATCTCATACATCTTATACTTTACATAAATATCTTATATAAATATATTATGACTTATACTTTAATTAATAATCATTATTTCAGATTTCACTAATTTATTCTAATATAACTTTAATATCTTATTACATAAATATGTACATTATCTTATACATCTTATACTTTATATAAATATTTTATACCTTACTTATCTTATATATTAAAAATATATTATGTCTTATACATTAATTAATTATCATTAATTTAAATTTCCCAAATTTTAATCATTTAATATAACTTTAATAATATATTATATCATAATTAATTAATTATCCTTAATTTAGATTTCACTAATTTTTTTCTTTTACTATAAATTTAATAATGTATTATATATTATACATTAAATATATTGCATAAATATAGACATTATCTTATATAAATTATCTTATACATTAATTATCTTGTATATTAATAATATATTATGTATTTTACAATAATTTAGATTTCACTAATTCCTTTTTCTTTTAATAATGTAAATTAAAAAAATCATTAATTTAACACTAATGATTTAACATTTTTTAAATTTTTAAATAAAAGTGTATAAATAATATATATTTCTTTTAGAATTCTTTCTGAATAACTTTGCAATCTTTTCAGATATTTTTTTTTCCTTTTATATTCACTAAAAAGAAATTCTCGTGATGTAAACGAGATAATCAATATTAGAAAATAGAAAAAAAGAAATATGAGAAGTGAAGATAGAGAAAATTTGATAGAAAAAAAAAAAAGAAAAAAGCAAGAACGAATGAAGAAAATACGAAATGAGAGACCTTAAAGGAGAGTAGACTAAGAAAGAAAAGAAAATAGATGAAAGGAAAAGAGAAAAGAATGAATTAAAGAAGACGTTTTGGTGATATACAGATTCTATATTCCTTCAAATATCTAAATGGAAAAAGTTTTTGTCTTGATAGCTTTGAGAAGATGTGATTTACGTTTATCGGAAGATACAATACATCAATCAGAAAATTTATTTTATATATCGTAAATTTTTATTATATATTTTTTATAATATTAATAGTATTCATGAAAACTTTTTATCAAACGAAAAATGTATATATATATATAAAATATAAATTCATATATAAAAAAAAATATTAAATGATATGAGTTAAAAATAAATAAAAATATTAAAAGAAATAATTTAAAGTTTTAAAATTTTAATGGAAGAAAGTTTGATCTGGGTTAATGAATCTGATTGAAGAAAGTTTGTTAATGAATTGTATTAATGGACATCTAATTGAAGAAAATTTGATCTTGTTTAATGGATGTGATTAAAGAAGGTTTTAATGAATCGTGTCAATGGACATCTGATTGAAGAAAGTTTTATCTAGATTAATGGATCTGATTAAAGAAAGTTTGTTGATAAATCGTGTTAATGGACATCTGATTGAAGAAGTTTGATGTAGATTAATTAATCTGATTAAAGAAAATTTGTTAATGAATCGTGTTAATGGACATCTGATTGAAGAAAGTTTCACCTAGATTACTAGATCTGAAAAAACAAGTTTGTTAATGAATATTGTTAATGGACATCTGATTAAAGAAAGTTTTCAGGTCACATTAAAGATTCTGATAATGGAAGTTCTTTTTTCATTTATCGAATTTGTTTTCCAATGTAATAGTATATATTTTAAATCATTTACTTATTTTTACTAGTTTTATTTGTAGAGAAACCACGGCTTAAAAGCATTAGAAGCCATAACTTATTAATATATGATTACTGATAGAAAAAGCTCAGAAACTCCATAACGTGATATAACATTTCAGAATAAAGCAAACAGCTATAAAATAATAATTTTTGTCTTCTAGGAAAGCTACACAGTCCTTAAGATTTTTCAATTACTTTTTTTGTCCATTGTCGTTTACTCACGATATAACAAAATTTATAATAGATTCAGCGTTTATCATATTCTAAAAAAGTTCTCTTTATGATATTCCTACGAGGTAAAGGAGAGAGCAATCTCCAGTGAAGAGCCACGTTTATCTTTCATGTACTCCATCAACAGGAATCAAACGCTTGCCTCTCTTTCCGGCTCACTAAAACGCACTACAACTAAGTCGAATAGGAAGATTTTCAATTTATAAGAATTACAAATGCACAAAAAAATCTTCCTGTACATATCATATGTATAAAGAGATATAAATATTATTGAATTAAATAGTTTATCATTATCTATAGTGTTGAAAATTATTATCTATACTATAGTAAATTATATACAGTACAGTAAATCGAAAACTTAATTTGTATATAATACCGATATTAATTTAATTGAAAGCTATACTATAAAAAAGCTATTTATGGATTATTCGATGATGAAACGATAATTTTAATAATTTTTAAGTACCGTTCACTTAAATCTAAGTCATTTTCACTAGAAAAGTAGAGATGCAACAGATTCAGCGTTATTAGGGGTCCCCAACTTGGATTTTCTACTCTGCATTTCTGCTATTGGAAAACCCCGAAAAGGATAGAATTTGAGAAGTCGCACAATCCTCCATGTCAAGCCAATAGAAGGGCATTCCATTATAGAGAATTATCGTGCCTATATTCATAACATACACGAAAGTTTTCGGTTATGTATTATTTGTCGAGTTTCGAACCAAGAATTCAAAACACGAAAATCAACTCTTTCCACCAACCCAAATCATAAAAATAGTTTAAAAACATTTGTTCGAAATGTGCGATTTCAATGCAACAATTAAAAAGGATTATGATATTAATTATATGTAGGAACTAATTTCCCAATTCAAATTCGCCAAGAATTAAAAGAAAATCTCTTGAGATCGATTTCCATAATCATTATCGTGTTAATCATTAAGATAACTCAAATCATAAACGATTAATTCTTTTTCCATTTCATTTTCGATTCGAATATACGTCGGGAACATTTTAGAATGAATGGAAATTTGCATTCCCGGAAAACTTCCATCAAATAGTCTAACTAATGAGGCAAGATGCTGAACATTAGCAAAAGCCATGGAGTCATCTTCTTTTTGAAACAGTGCTTAAAACAAAGCCGCCAGCGAATTGAACCTCCTTCCTCATGCTCACCAACGGTGTGCTTTGCAACTGAGCCACGAGTCTGGTGCTATTTCATTGTAATAATTAAAAAAGATCATGGTATCAATTATACGTAGGAACTAATTTCCCAATCCAAATTCGCTACGAATTAAAAAAGAAAATCTCTTGAGATCGATTTCCCTCATCATTATCGTGTTAATCATTAAGATAACTCAATTCATACATGTTTAATTTTTTTCCATTTCCTTTTCGATTCGAATATCCGTTGGAACAATTTGGAATGAATTGAAATCTACGTATCGTATGGAAGAAACCTGAAAAAGTCCAACCAGATAGTCCAAATACCGAAACAAGATGCTGAACATCCCAAACGCCATCGAGACTCCTCGTTCCTTGAAAAATTATCTGCAACAAAGCCGGAAGCGGATTGAACCTTCTCCCTAATGATCACCAGCAACGTGAGTTGCCACTGATCCACGAATCTGATGCTATTTCATTGTAATAATTAAAAAGTAATATAAAAACATTTTTTTTTTTTAATCAATTCCTACTTTTTTTTTCACTATATCGTAGAAAAGTCCTTCACAAATAAAGTTGAAATTTTCCTCTTACATCTGACGCCATCTATTATGCAACTTAAATAAAAAAAAAACTAAAATTAATTAATTAAATTTAATTAATGAATTAATATTTGAGAAAACTGTATTAACACCAAGTGTCATCCACTACAAGTTCAAAAAGATGTATTTAAACTTGAGTGGAGGAATAAAAAGTATTTTATTAACGATTGAAAATTTGAACAAGATATATATAGGGAGAGTGTGAACTAATAGTAGGAATTAGAAAAAAAGATCATGATATTAATTATATGTAGGAACTAATTTCCTAATCCAAATTCGCTCAGAATTAAAATAAAATCTCTTAAGATCGATTTCCATAATCATTATCGTGTTAATCATTAAGATAACTCAATTCATGAATGTTTAATTCTTTTCCATTTCATTTTCAAAGAAAAATGATTCGAATATCCGTCGGAACAATTTAGAATGAATGGAAATTTTTCTACAGAACCTATTTAAAAACTATTTTCTTCTTTTTTTTCTTGCATTACCGTCAAAAGCAATTGAGATCTTTTAAGATAGAGAAAAAAAGTTCTGGAGGGATTGAATTTTAAATTGAACCATTTACGTATAAGGAATGTGATGAAAAGCAGGTAGCATATTCAAAAATCACTTCCTTTAAGACATTCTTTTTTATTATTTAAGAGATAGAAAACCGAAATCCAATCAGCTTCAGCAAAACGTTTACATATATTAAATAATTCATTACTTAAATCTTTGAGAAAAAAATTATTAACTCTTCAAACAAAGATTTTCCGATTCTGATGTCAAAAATAAAAAGGAATTCTTCGAATCTATTTGGAGATCTTTTTTGTTATTTTCCCTTTTATTTGAAGATAAATTTGACAGTTATGTATTTCAAAAGATTTCTTTTTTATAAAAGAATTAACGAATGTGTTTATTGTGAGTTATAATAATAAAGAATGTTTCCTTTTGAAGATTCTTACTATTTCTTCTTTTTTTTTCAAAATGAAGGAAAAGAATTATCAAACAACTGAGCTTTGTATTTTTTACATCGTGTCTTTTACGATAATTTAACAATAATAAGAGTTCGCATTTCAAATTCACATTTTCATTCGCAGCTAAACAGGTGTTACAGCTTAAGAATATTTTTAATTAATGTTTTATTTGCAAAACGGATAATACTTCTCAGAATTAGATGTTTTTCATATGCTTCTAGAAAAAAAAAAAAAGTAAAATATTTCTGATAACAATTAAATTCTATCCAGTAAGAATGGAGAGACAATTTTAAGATACTATTTGTTTGAATTGTAATTGTTTGAATTCAGCAGAAAAATTTCTTATTGTTTGAAAAATTATTTTATTGTTGAGGGTTTCAAGTACAAAAATATTTTTTAATAAAACATTAGATACTTGATAGTACTTTAAGTTTATGAATAACAAAAAATGTACAATCCATTTATACATACAAAGAAAATTGATATATTACTCAATATTTCTAAAAAGAGATAAAAATTTCCGATAAATGCATGTAATACTTAATGACAATAATCTAATTGCGTGCCTGATGGCTGAGTGATTGGCGCTCGGTTTCATGTTTCGGGTTCAAGTCCGCCGGTACCATGGATGTTTGTAGTGGTTCGGAAACCACTTTAAACTTGTAAATAGTTCTCTGTCTAATATATGTCTTTGGCCGTAGGGCTTACGCCGTAAAAGGAAAGCATCTTCTGCCTTGAAATCTGCTAGTAGGCAGACGGCCTTGACCACAATGGGGCTGTTGCGCCAATGATGATGAATCTAATTGTAAAAATTTCACAACTGAAAAAAATATTTTTATAATATATTTTAGAAAGTATAAAAATTATTTTTATCGATATCAAAATAAACAAAATAAGATCTTCTTTATTTGCGCAACAGCCCCATGGTGGACCAAGGACGTCTGTCTGCTGGTAGACTTCGAGACAGAAGATGCTTTTTCTCTTTTAGGGGTAGGACAGTTAGCCCTACCCCCAACGCTTTATAGTTATATTAGACCGGGAATTATAGTTTAAACTGGATTCCGGACCACTGCAAATATCCATGGCAGCTCTGGGAATCGAACTCAAAACCTGTGGCGCAGTTGCCAGTCAATCGAGCCATCAGACCCCCCGAAATAAGATCTAGTAAATTAATTAAAAAATTTCTATAAAACAGCTGTTTCAAAATGAGTAAGAAAATAATTATTGAACAACTGAGCTTTGTATTTTTTTTCCCTCGTACCTTTTGCAATAATTTAACACTTTAATATAAAGAGTTCGCATTTCAAAATGAAATAGATATTACAGCTTAAAATATTTCTAATTAATTCTTTATTTGAAAAACGGATAATACTTCTCAGAATTCGTTGTTTTTTATGTGCTTTATAAGAAGAAAAAAATTTTGAAAAGGAGTTTTAATAATAATTTAATTCTATCTAGTAAAAATGGAGGAACGATTTTAAGATGTTATTTACTTGAGTTGTAAACAATTCAGTACAAAAATATTTTTATTGTTTGAAAAAATATTTTATTAAAACATTAAATGCTTAAAATTGTTTTAAGTTTATGAATAACAAAAAATGTAAAACTCTTTTTATGTACAAGAAAAATGGTATATTATTTAATAAAAGAGAAATAAATATACGTAATATATATTGACAATAATTTAACTGTAAAAAATTTTTAATTTAAATAATATTTGCGTAAAGGATAAAATTATTTTTAGCGGAAATCAAGACAACGAAATAAAAAATTAGTAGAACCAAGCAACAATTACTAGTACAAACAGTTGTTTTATAGAGATTTTATAAATTAATTAAAAAATCTGTATAAAACTGCTGCTGTTTTATCTAATGGGACCGTTATCAATATTTTTTTTTATTTACGTTTATCATAAATTTAAGCATAAAGCATCGATTCATAAATTTTCGAACGTATTCCTAACGTGCCCTTCAACATATTTCTAATAAACTATGGAAGAAGAACTTGTTACTCAGTGATAAAATATACAGCTATCATGTAAAAAAAAAAAACCAGGTTTAAATCAACTGATGGCGTCCGTTCCAGTAACTGCGTTCAAATCGAGAAGACTTGATTTTTGTAGGGACAACATGAGTAAATCGTTTCACATAGATAGTCTGACAGACTGATGAAAGTTTTCAGATTTCCAACAAGAAAAAAAAAAAAAAAACTCTTCCCAAAATGCAATCTTCTCCCCCTCATAACACCAGGTGCCCGATTACCAATAACAACAAGAACAACCGTTGCACTGCTTTTAAAATTAATTTACGACGTTTTGAATGACCTTGTTTATAATTCTTTTCAATTATTACAATTTATTTTTATATTATCCGATTTTTATATCTTTATTTAAACTATAAATTCTTGAGAATCTTAAAAGTATTTTTATTGATTTCTCTCTCTAAGGTCCTTTTTTATTCTCGTCTAAACTTTAAGTTAATTAGACCGGAACCTACAACTTAGCATGGATTCTGAACCACAAACAAACATCTATGCCACTGCCAGTATTCGAGCCTGAAACTTGGTGCATGAAAGACCAGAGTGCTAGCCAACTGGCCATCAGACCGCTCATGCTTCTATTTAAATGATTTCACTTGGAGCCCAACAACCATGTACGGTAGCCAGTGTTTAAGAGCAAGTGTTTAGCCGTTCTAACAAACATTCTTAGAATAATTACCACTATAAAAATTAAATATTTTCCTTTTAAGTAGTAGATTGTTTGTATTCGAACATATTGAATAGAGATTATTTTTTCAATATCCACAAAATAGGACCAATAGGGTGATGGGGTCAAAAGTTATTTGAAGATATCGATTAAGATAACTAACCAAAGATTAATAATAATAAACCTAAGATAATATATAACCTAAGAAAATAAACCTAATTAAGCTAACCAAGATTATCTACATTGAAAAAGAATTTTCAACCCTATTTCAACCGCTGGGCGGAATTGATGCCCTCTACGACAAACTCCCAAAACAGCAACAGCCAAGATAAAAAAAAAAAAATGAAGGTGTTTTTAACCCTTCTAAACCAAGTAACAGTATAAACAACCCTCTCTCTGAAGCCCAAGACACTAAGCTCCTCTTTCCTCTTCCTCACTAGCCAATAGCACTAACCCCGCCCCTTATAGACGGGATCATTGTCTATAAATAGCTATGTTCTATATTTTTCAATGCTCTCTCATTCCAGATAGGAGTTATGGGCCACTACGGGGCCAAGCACTCCGTAATTCATTAAATAATAATCATCATCAGGAGCATATTGAATATTAGCTTCTGTGACTTTCATCCTAATCAAAAGTCATGCCTTTAAGAAATTGATACAACATTAATTGGTCTAGTTCAAAATTTTTTTAAACTTCGATGGAACCATAGAACGATTCAGTCACTTAAAAAAGGGAATATCAATATCATTGAGTCATATTAGCAGGATTAAAAACTACAAACTGAATTGAAGTAAAAAAAAATGGGGAGTCGGAATTGAAGAGGACGAAGTAGCCAAATAACAAAGCTAATGTAGTAGTGAGTCAATAAGATGATCTTTAATATTGATCTTCCAATACAAGAAAGTACGATTTTTGTGGACAATACTTAAAAAGAAACTAAACCAGAGGAAAGTTTCAATCCTGAAGGGACGTTAAAAACCTATTTCAGAAGAAGTGAAGAAAATCTCCAAGGAACTGATATTACGTGCATTGAAATCATGGACAAATCTATATAGACAAATCTTCTATGTCTGAAGTCGACATATTAAGAAACACCATTAACTTTTGCACTAATATTTAATAATATAAATGAATCAAAAGGGATTTTAAAAAGGTTTTGGTATTCTGCATTTTCGATTCTCATATCTGGTGTACGTTAAAATCACTACTTTAAAAAAAATGACCTCGGTAGAGATTACTCGGTTACTAGGTACATTGAAATAATGGTAATGTCAACAAATCTTTTATGCCTGAATTTGACATATTAAGATACACCACTGATTTTTGCACTAATAATAAATAAAAATCATCAATGCTTCAGAAGCTATTCGTTGAAAGTTGAAGTTGATACTTTGCGTTAAGATTCTCGTTTTTGGTGTACATTAAAATAACTGCTTTCAAAAACAAATTTACTCTGTGGAGGTTATTTGATTCTCCTTCTTCAATGCCGTAACAGCCCCACGGAGGGCCAACGCCGTCTCAATACTGGCAGATTTTTGAGGCAGAAGAAGTTTTCTCTTTACGAAGTAGGTTTGTCAGCCCTACTCCCAACACTCTATAGTCAATATTAGACAGGACCTACGGATTTCGAACCACTACAAACATTCATGGCATTGCCAGGGCTCACACCCGAAATTTGTGGTACTGAGCGTCAGAGCGCTATTTACTCGGCCAATAAGCACAATTACTCGGTACTACCATTTTTCAAAACGATGTTGACAAATCTTCTATGCTTGAAGTTGGCATATTAAGAAACATCACTAATTTTTGCACTAATAACAAATAATACGAATGCTTCAAAAATGATTCGTTGAAAGTTGAAGTTAATAAGTTAAAGTTAAAGTTGAAAGTTAAATTGAAGCTCTGCATTTAAATTCTCATTTTTGGTCAAAGTTATAATCACTGCTTTCAAAAACAAATTACCCCAGTAGTAGAGTAAGACAATTACCCAGTAGTAGAGAAACAAATTACCCCAATAAAATTCTTGCACCAACAATAAGATTGTGCTATGGGAATTTGTTAAGTTTAATCATAATGACACGCAAATACGGGCTTACAAATATCATTGAAGGGTATTAACATATATTGCCATGAATTTGCCACTACTATCTCAAACTGTTTTTCTTTGCCAACAACGTGTTATTTAGTATATTCTAAACCAGAAAAATGAAAAGCTGAAGAAGCAAAATATATTTTATATTGAAAAACAAGTATAATAAAATTAATAACTTAATTTCGATTCCAATATTGTGATTTCGCCTTTTTTTAAAATCAATCTCTACTAAAATTTTCCAAAACAAAAAAATAGCTGGTCTAATACTTTTTTTTTTCCAACGCCTGATATCTCTAACTCTCAAGCAATGTTTGTCCAAGTAAACAGAAACAATTTTTTTGTATTTTCCAGTAGACAGAAATAAAGCTGGGTAGTAGTACAAATCGTGAAGTAAAAAGAAAACGAGAGGAAAAAAGAAGTCACTAGATATCCAAAAAGCATCTGAAGAAGATCCTTCAGTTGATAGAAGGCGGAACTGCATCAAAAAGGAAGATTCCATCGGTAGATTTTCTCATTAGTCTCTTGCAGATTGCATCCCATTCTAGAGCAATAAATCACCAATTATTAGCAGTTCAATGCTCTCGTTTCCCACTTTCAGTCTAGATTGCGATCGCACATTGAAAGCGCTACTTTTGTCGATTCTTATTTTTGATCTTTTTTTTTTTTGTTATAGAGAAAGAGAAAATAAATTTAAGTGCTATTAATGTCAACCAGTTTGTGTACTATATACTATGAATATAACTATTCAATGACCATAATTTATGATTGTAGATTAGCCTAAAAGATCTTCTTGGTTACATTGCTTGATGTAAAATTTTGGAATATTGTTTAATTTCAACTAAATTTATTGTAATTAATTTAATTTAATTAGTTTTTTTGTACTTAAATTTAGAAAAACAGTTACTTCAATATTTCAAATCTAATATTTATTTTGCACTTTTATTGGTCAATTGAGTTCTCGTAAATTGCAATTTTTTCGTTATGTGGTTATGTTTTGTTAAATCTTGCATACCAGCATACTAGGGTAGTTAGAGTTTAAACTCTCTAGAGATATTAGTTGAAGTTGCTACGTCCAGAAACAAGAAAGATCTTTGAAGATTATTGCAGCCTTTATGGACATTTCGCAATAGACAGTTGAAGGTATAGCGGGTGTTATTTATTTTTGTGTGTGTATATGGTGGTAAGATTTGCAAAGGGTGGCTAGACAGCTTGCTCCTAAAACACTCTTGGAAAAAAAAAACTTTTTTTTTTCTGAAGATCTACAAAATTTGCAACCTTGGCATAAAAATATTCAATTATTTTGTTTTCATATTACAAGGAAAAGTACGTTATTTTTGTGTTCATTCCGGTTTGAGATAATCACGCATATATTATTGATTTTTATTTTTTTTTTAAATAAGCACATTGAAAACGCTACTTTTGATTCTTGATCTTTTTCGTTATAGAGGAACAGAAAATAAATTTAAGTTCTATGAATGTCAACTAGTATGTGTACTATGAATATAACTATTCAATGTAAGGGCTGAACACAATGTGTGCAATCAAGAAGACAAATTAATTCACAATCATATAGATTGAGAATTAATTTAAAGGTCTTCTTGATTGCACTTATTGATATTAAATTTTAAAATATAATTTAATTTCAACTTAATTTATTGTAATTAATTTAGTTTATTAAGCAATTTTTGGTTTTACTTTTTAAAAAAAATGAAGAAAAACAGTAACTTTAATATTTCAAATCTAATATTTATTTGCACTTTTGTTGGTAATTTTATTTCTTGTAAATGAACTGGTTATGTTTTGTTAAAGCATACATACCAAAGAGGACAGAGTCTACAGTTTAACGGGGATTCCAAACCACTAACAGATATCCATACCACAGCTATAATTCGAACCAGAAACCTATGGTTACAAATGCTAGTGGCAAACCAATTGGCTACAGGCTACGGAAATGAAGAAGAATGATATCTTAATGTAGAATATGAATTTCTATAATAAGTACCATTTCACCAAATTAATTAATTCTCATTTTTTAAAATAATCTTCAAGTCAACAGCTAAATTATTCTCATATCACGCATAGTGATTCTAATCAAATTCATATCAGGCATTTATGGATTTTTACTATATCTTCAATTACATACTCACGATTATTTCGAAAAAATAACATGACAGAAGGAATCAATTTGTTTAAATTATTTATTATATTTTTAGATATTGAATTACGATAATCGAATTTAAAGCTATCGTTTATTGAAACTGAATTTCAAAGTTATTTCATTTTTGATGTTAGTTAACAAAAAATCATTTTATTCAGTCATTTATTGATCATATAGTTTAGGGCCCAAATGTTGTAATTTTAAATAATTAATAACATTTGAGCCGTGCTTTTTTTCAGGATTTTAGATGCCTATTTTTTGAGTTATTCAAATTTAATTTATGCCGTTATTTATTTGAAAAAAAACTGAAGACTTTCAAAAAACTAACAACGAAAAAAACTAATAATGTTTAAAATGTTTGCAGAATATTTACTTGAATAAAATAAATTTTATTGTAATTAATATTGACATTACAACAAAAACAAATTTATTCTATATCATAATAATTGAAAATTAACTAAATAATTATTTTTAAATCTTGAGCTTTTTTTCCTGTTATTTATTATTTATTTATTATTATTTTTTTTTGAATTTCAGTCTTTTTTGAGGTTACTTTGTAGTTTATTTATTTGAAATAAAACTAGGTATTTGTAAAGTACTCTTTTCTTGAAACATAAAAGACAAAAATATGATTTTCCTTTTCATTAAAATCTGAAACTGCTTCTTTGAAAGCACGTCTTCTAGAATCAAGAGATACCATCAGACTTGTTTCGACAGATCTTATCATTTTAATTATTTCCAAATGACTTATTTTGAAGTGGCTGTCACTTCAAAAGGTTCTGTCTTTGAGGAATTCATTTAATTAGGGACAGAAGTTTGGAACTAAATTATATTGATTGAAAAATATTTTTCACAATTGGAGTGTTTATGTTTACTTTTATATTATTTTTATCCATTTAGATTTGCTTATAATTATTATACGATTTATATCGATTAAGATTTGATGGATAGAAATCGTACAAGAGTAAATGTATTTACTCTTATACGATTTCTATCTATTCATAATTGAATTCCTTCATATTTTAGGATTTCCTTATAATTACTATGATTTCTATATTTCTATATTTCTGACTTACTTACATTTACTCTTATACGATTTCTTTTTATATTTACATATATTTATTCTTATACCATTTCTATTCATTTAGATTTGCTTATATTTATACTAATACGATTTCTAATCCATTTATCTTTGCATATATTTACTCTTATACGATTTCTATCCATTCATAATTGAATTCCTTCATATTTTCGGATTTCCTTATAATTACTATGATTTCTATGATTTCTATATTTCTATATATTCTGACTTACTCTTATACGATTTCTTTTTATATTTACATTTATTCTTATACCACTTCTATTCATTTAGATTTGCTTATATTTATACTAATACGATTTCTATCCATTTATCTTTGCATACATTTACTCTTATACGATTTCTATCCATTCATAATTGAATTCCTTCATATTTTCGGATTTCCTTATAATTACTATGATTTCTATATTTCTATATATTCTGACTTATTTACATTTACTCTTATATGATTTCTTTTTATATTTACATATATTTATTCTTATACCACTTCTATTCATTTAGATTTGCTTATATTTATACTAATACGATTTCTAATCCATTTATCTTTGCATATATTTACTCTTATACGATTTCTATCCATTCGTAATTGAATTCCTTCCTATTTTCGGTTTTATAATTACTATGATTTCTATATTTCTATATATTCTGACTTACTTACACTTACTCTTATACGATTTCTTTTTATTTTTATTATTTATTCTTATACCACTTCTATTCACTTAGATTTGCTTTTATTTATACTAATACGATTTCTAATCCATTTATCTTTGCATATATTTACTCTTATGCGATTTCTATCCATTCATATTTTCGAATTTTCTTAAATTTACTTTTTGTATGTTTTGAATTTATTCTGATTTTCTTACATTTACTCTTATACGATTTCTTTTCATATTTGCATATATTTACCTTTATACGATTTCTATCCATTTAGATTTGCTTATATTTACTCTAATACAGTTTATGATCCATTTAAATTTGCATAATCCATTTATAATTACTTATACGATTTCTATTGTACTCAAATTTGCTTAGATGTGGGCCGAATTAGAATTGCTTTACATTTGCGTTATGAAAGGAAGATCTCATTAGCAAAACTTATATTTACCTTACTCTGTGCGCTTTATTTCTCTGAATTCTATAGTGCCAAAAAAAAATCTAACAAACCCAAATTAACAAGTGAAAACTGTAGATTTAATATATCTGAAATTATAACTACTTTAATATCCATAAGAACTATAAGCTGATTTCGAATCATTGATATATATTTATCCATTTTCTACTCCTCTAACGCGAGAGAAATAGAAAAGAATGAATAGTTGAAACATACTAGAAATTTGGTAGTTACTTTCTTTGCCAGACTACCCAAATGGCTTCGAGCCATTGACAATATAATTTCTGTAAAAAGGGAAAGCGCAGAAATTATGATCGAACAGTGATTTTCAAAACAGATGGAGAATATTAGGCTCAAAACAGCACGAACATCTATTCAGACACTGAATGAGCTAATATGCTTATTAATTTAAACTAACATATAAATTATTTACACATTTATTAAATGCCAAAAATGCAACAAAAACGTTTAGTTATAAACATCACGTCCCAATATTGGTACATCTGTCATTACATTATTTTCAATTAAATGAACTTTTTAAACTATGCAACACGTCTGTGTCCAACACAAATACCAATTTCACATTGGAACCAAACCCTCTCCATAAACATCCATCTCTTTTGTGAGTTTCGGAATGAACCCAATTATGCAGAGGGATCATTAGACGCATTCCTTCCACGAGCAAGCGAGAGGAAGAACAATTTTTCTTTGTCAGGAAACGAGCGTTCCGCGTCGAGGCGAGACATTTGAGGCTCCGATGGGTGACCTAGACCAAGAATTGCAGAGCAGAAACGGATACTGATGGAGCTGAACGAAATGAATATGGATAGAATACGAGAACTTCTCTTGAGGGAGGGGGACTTTAATTGACCACTAGAGTGTCTAATGGGAAAATTTTATAACATTTTACTCAGATATAAAAGAGATATTAGTTGAAGCGCCTTGGATAGGAAAAAGTTCTGTCATATTTTTGTAAGTATGAAATTTAATTACACAGTACTTTGATTTTCCTAAGAAATTACTTTCTAAATTATGAAACTTCTTTTAAAAAAAGAAATTTTGTAAAACATCTTATAATGATGACCATGAAGGTGGCAAGATAAAATTTAAAAATCTTGCTTCATTCATGGTCATCATCAGAAGCATGGTGACTTCACTGCATCAGAAGCAGAAGCGTTCATTGTATCAGAAACGTGATTCTGATTTGTGGCCAGGTGTTAACTTGCTCGGTTCGAGTTTTTTTTTTCTAACGCAGCTGGCAAACACTTAGACAGCTGTCTTGGATGCCTTAAGGCAAGCGCTGCACAGACATTACTCACTTTGCAGACTTTGCACATTGCTCACTTTTACAGTTACCCAGGGGGCGCGTGTAACTTGAAGATACGGCCCGGACGCGGAGTAACAATGCCACCGCCACGATCATATTAGACCCGGACCTACGGTTTAAAGGGATTCCGAACCACGACAAACATCCATGGCATCGCCGGGACTCGAACCCGAGTTAGTAACCCGAATGTGTTACCGAGCGCCAGAGAGCCTCTCAGCCATTCAGGCCCTGCTCTGTTAGAGTTGAGGTTTCATTCACTGCTTTATGAAACGAGAAGACTCTATGGCCATTTGGACATTATATGCAAGCGTTTCACATAAACATTTAAGTCTATGGGAATCGGAATTTTGGGTTTTCTCTCTCACTGGATGTGTACGTACAAGTCCATTATCATGAAGTATTTTCGGCTATTGCTCTAATAGAAGAGTGATGTCTGATTTGCGGCCAAGTGGTAATTTACACAATGTACACATGTTGTACACAATGTACATTAACACACAATTATACACAACACACAATGTACACATGTTGCTTTCTGAAACGAGAAGACTCTATGGTCATTTGGATAGTATGCATAAGTGTTTCACATAGACATTTAAGTCTGTGTGAAATGAGATTTTTAAAGACATGTAAGTTTTTGTTTTCTGGGTTTCTTTCTCATTGGACATGCAAATATAAGTCCTTTATCATCAAGTATTTCCGGCTATTGGTCTAAGAGGAGCGTGATTGATGTCTGTGGCCAAGTGGTAACTTGCTCAGCTAGAATTCAGGTTTCAATCGCTGCTTTCGGAAACGGGAAGACTCTATGGCCATTTGGATAGTATGCATAAGTGTTTCAGATTGACATTTAAGTCTGTGTGAAATGGGATTTTTAAAGACATTTAAGTTTTTGTTTTCTGGGTTTCTTTCTCATTGGACATGCAAATATAAGTCCTTTATCATCAAGTATTTCTGGCTATTGGTCTAATAGGAGCGTGATGTCTGGCTTGTGGCCAAGTGGTAACGTGCTCAGCTAGAATTCAGGTTTCAATCGCTGATTTCGGAAACGGAAGACTCTATGGCCATTTGGACAGTATGTGTAGGTGTTTCACATAGACATTTAAGTCTATGTGAAATGGAATTTTTAAGGATATTTAAGTCTATTTTTTGGGGGTTTCTCTATGTTTATTCAAACTGTATTGAAACATCGCAAATATAGTCAAGTTTCTCTACTTGTGTATTTAATGTGCAATAAAGAGAATAATCGAATATAAAATAAATATTCTTAAATGGTTTTCAAGAATTTTCAATTTCGATTTATTTTTCTTTTCACTCAAACAACAATATTATTTAAAGTCAAGAATTCAATTGAGTGAAAAGAATTGAAAACAAATATTTTAAAATACTTTAAATAAATATAACTCTACCCATTTCAAATATTAATTTATGTTTGCTCGTTATTTGAAAAAATACTAATTTATGTTTGCCCAACCTTCCAACAATTTTCTCTTTCCTTAACTGAAAAAAAAAAAAATTACGAATTTCATTCTTTTCAATATTGGCAACAAGATTTTGTTTGCTTAATTATTGCTCATATGCGCATGTTCATAACTTTAAACTGACTTTTTAAAAATTCGAAGTGAAAATTAAATTTCTACTTGAATATTTCTTTTAGTATTTCATTAATTAAATTTTATAGTAGAGTATAAAATTAGTTCTTTATCAATTTTAACACAACTTAAAATAGAAACTTACTTTAAGGAAATAAGCAAACAGAATGTAAATAAAAAGGGACTTCAAGCAATTAATAAAAGATGAAATCTATAAATTAAATATTTTTAAAAACTAAAGTTGTTTTGAAATTTGAAAACTTCAATATATGAAATGTAAATAGGCTAATAAAATTTGTTGAACACTTAAGCTTATATGAATCAAACAAGGAAAAAAAAGAAGTTAGCAGAAAAAAATTGTTTTTTAATCAATTGAATAGTTAATTGGAAATTTTAAGATTCTTATTTGCAGACTGTTTTTCTACAAATGTTTGCAAATCGATGGATTGTTTTGAGTCTTGACCGTGTAGGTCGTGTTTAGAGTTACCGATTGGGTTAAATTAATAAGGGGAATAGACAGTTAAAAGATTTTAAGTTTTATAAATTAAAAAGTAAAGTTTAATTACTGAAATGAAAATAGAATTAAAAGTACTTTAATAATAATTTTTAAATAACTTTCCAAATGCATTTGTGTTTCATCAAAATTCCTCACAATGACAGGAAGTTAAGACAAAAAATATAAACGGTTGGGTATATATACAGGTTAACTATAAAATTTAGAATTTACAGTAAAAACAAAACGCATAATAGTTATCTTAAAAAAATTAAAAACAGATTGCAAACAATATTCTTATCTTGAAAAATTTCCTTTTCACTTTGAAATAAAATTGTATTTGTTTTCATGAGACGATCTTTTAGGACAATTTTACATTATTTATTTATATAATTATTAGCACGGAAATAAAATTAAATAAATATTATGCATGAGAAATTTAAATAAATCAGCAAAAATATCACAATACATAAAAATAAAATAATAACAGACCAATAGAAATCGTATAAAGTAGTCAAGGAAACTAAAAACTGACTTATGACACAGAAAGTAACCTAGGAAACGAAAACTGATGAAGGATACAAAAAAGTTATCAAGGAAACAGAAACCCCGCTCCCCAAAACAATGTCCATTATTTTGCGATTAATAACAAAAATATTTACTGTTTTAATTGTAAACCTACTCTCACTCATCTTGTTTCTAAATAATTTATTTTTATCTATAATTACAGATAAGAACAATAATAAATAGGATTGGGAAAGAAAGTTGACATAAGAAGTTTTCGTAATTCATTATATTATCGTTGGGGGTGTGCGTTATTTTATCATTGCTTTCAGAAAAGTGGGGACTTATTGGCAATTATAACAGCAGAAGTAAATGTACCCGCGATGTACAGTCTTTATATCTGATAGTAGTTCTGTAATTTTTTTGCCTCTTGCAGAAAGTACAAAAAGTACTAAATTGCAGAAGTAAGTAACCTCTTCTTTGCTTTCTGAAAAGAAGGCATTTGACTTGCAACAGCCTCTCGTTTGCATATTTTTGATACCTAGTGATAATTCTGCATTTTCTGCGACTTGCAGAAAGTACAGAACAAGGCAATTATCTTCTATGCTTTCAGAAAAAGAAGGTACACAATTGCAACAACCTCGTATGCATTTGATACCTAGTGGTAATTCTGTATTTTCTGTGACTTGTAGAAAATACAGAAAGCAATAAAGTTCTCCAGAAATCCATAAGTTCTGTCTATATGAGATGGTTCTGACTATATTTGACTGCGGAGATTGTTCATGGTACACTAAAACGTAAAAATGACCTCTACGGTTTTAAATGACATAGTTATAAAAATTGTAATATGACTGAACTTCATCTTGCTTTTTGTATCACGTGTTCAATTAATTCACTCATCTATTAAATTCTTCATTGGCATAACAGCTCCACGGTGGGCCAACGCCATCTGCCCCCTGTCAGATTTTTGTGACACGAGATGTTTCCTTTTTACGGAGTAGGGTTGTCAGCTTTATGCCCTTACAGTTATAGTTTAGTAGGACCTACTGTTTAAAACGGATTCCAAATCATTACAAGCATTCATGGTATAGATAGGGCTTGGGACCAAGCCTGGGGCACTGAACATCAGAGAGCTAGTTACACGGCTATTAGGCCCTATCTATCAAATATGCCTACATTAAAAATAAAACAAAATCGACAAACACGATTCCCAATGCTATCTTGGAGCATGCGCATTGATACAAGAAAAACTGCCCAAAGACAAATTTTATCACTCTTATTCATGTTTTCGGGGAAAAAAAAAAGAAAGATTCAATTTTTATTGCCTCGTCTATTTTCAAGGGTTGCGATGGGGTGACAGAAAACTGACTGGAGAATGAATTATGAATCTCTTTCGGGAAATTATTTTTTTCCTTCTTTGACTTGAGAGGGAAAAGAAACGGGATTTATCTACGGGCGATGACAATTGTTTCTATTGGTAATTTGAAATGGGGAATTTGGCGTAGGGAAATAGAAGCAAAAGCTGTCTAATGAAATAAAATGTCAATTGTGAAAAATGGGAAAGGTACTTAGGAAAAAAAAGGGAGATTTCGAAGATTACTATTAAAGTAGAAACCGAAAAGAAGTTTGAATATCGGAACCAAAGGTTACATTTCTGAATAATCAATCATACATTTTCCATATTCCGTTAACCAAAATTTCATATAAAATTTTTCAATGAATATATAGGGCTTTATTTAGTATACATTTTTTAAAAGATCAAAAAGAAATATCAAAGAAATTTCTTCTAAAATCAAATTCAAATCAGTCCATTCGAAATAATGAATATAAAGTATGTATTTGGATTTTGTCAAAATACCCAAAGTTTTTGTCTTTGCCTATATTTATTTTGATACGTAGTATTGAAGCTTTCAACGATGACCTATGAATGTGATACACATTTTAATTATTTTGCAAACGATACAACGTATCGGAGGTGAATGTTGGTTTTTGGTATTACCAAAATTTAGAACATATAAATCACAGACGACATTCGAGGATATTTCCCGTTCCTTTCTGCTTAAAAATCAATGGAAATCAAATTCCAATAACCAATTTCCAGTAGAAATCAGTTCGTTTATGATGATCATGGTAAATGATCATTTATGTTTCCAGGTAAACAAGGAAAATTTCGATTAATCGTACCTGTTTATGAACAAAGATCTCACAGCAGTTTACCGATTCTTTTCTGCTCCTCAAAATCAACGGAAGTCTTTTTTCCGGTTTAAATCAGCTCATTTATCATTGACGTCTTCCAGGTAAACACGAGAAATTTCGGTTTTGCACTTTACATATTTATGAACAAGATCTCTCAGGTAAACTCCCAGATAGCCTACATATTTTTGCTTAATATTAAATATTAAAATTTAATTAATTAATGTAAATATTGCATGGACGTCTAAATAAGTAAATAATTTTCCAAGATTTCCAACATAGGTTGGGAAATTCAGTCAACATTAAATACTTATTTAATAAAGTACAGAATAATAAATTCTTCGAAGAAATTTATGGTTGGTCAATTTACAGCAAGCTTTAAAATGTTACGGAGAATATATAAATCAATATTCACATGTATTATAATGCCTATATTTTAGCAATACAAATTTTAATTGTAGTTATTTTTAAAGAAACAATATCAGAGTATTATAAATATTCATACTATGCAAACTGCTAACACGCTAAATTTGTATTAATTCTTTGTTTGAAAAGAATGGATTAATTTTACATATATTATTTTTAATACCTACAGGTTCGAGTTTTAATATATAGCAATTACATGATCCATTTATCATACATTTAATATGTAACCAAATTATTGAACTTATTTCAATATTATATATATTTTGGATGGATATTTCATGTCTTTCACTACTGATGTAACAGAATTAGCTCTATCCATTTTGCATTGCAAAAAGCTAACAACATGCAGCCATTTGATGTCACCATAATTTAAGACGGAAATCTCTTAGGAGAAAACCTGGAAATTCATACCCTTTTTTTTAAAACTCACCTAATGAGCTTTAAAATGAACGAGTTAACTAACGAGCTTTCTAAGTGTTATAGATAGAAAATGAATTGTTAAAAAAAAGTTACAATACTCTTGAAATGACTATTTATCATCCCGAAAATTGTTTTTGTTATAATTTATTCATTAAAAATTCTTAACAGTATGTTTTTTTTCATTCTTCAGGGATTATGTTCTCCATTGTACATGTTAGTTGGTCCCTCTACGATCATTTTTTTTGTACACTTTAGGCTAATTAGACCGGGCCATACGGTTTAACGTGGATTCCGAATCACTAACTATAATTCATTTCGCCGTCAGGATTGGAACCTGAAGCTTGTGGTACCAATGACCAAACCCATGGTACAGGATGTGCAAATGAAAGTACGTACAAATTGCCACTAATTGTATAGGAGAGCTCATGTTCGAGAATACAGGAGAGCCCAAGTTTGAAACCACTAGTGGCTTCTATTGAAGTCACTGCTTTCGAAACAAATAAACAACGTGTGTAGAGTGTCTCGTATAATAGTTAGATTGCATAGATGGACTTTTACTGTTTTCTCCCATATACACTAAATGTTGCGTTAATTACTACTAAAAGATCTCCTTGAACACGATATCCTTTCAATATCACTTATCAGTGGGTTATTCATGACATACCATGAGGTACACCGAGGTTTAACAATAATACTTCAGCGTAAGGCAGGAATCGAATAAGATTGACAAAAGAAGAATTGCTAATGAATATAGAACATAAAATCACTATCAATTATGTTTTCCTACAAAATACAATTAAAGCCCTTTCATGTTTTTATTGCATATGTCCCATTTCTCATTGTTCGTGTTTTATGGAAATTATTTCCAATACTTTTATTTAACTTTCAACACAAAGCATCTGACCTTTTACTTTAACAATTGTTTTTACAATCGTCAATACACCACCGAAACAACAATAAAAACCACCCATCAACGACGCCTTTCCTCGGTGTTATACGATCTCCAGACGAAAACAATCAAGTCGAAGTTCCAGTTATTTGCCACCCTCAGAAATACTTAAGCGGGAGAAATTTAAGGTTACCCGACACCCAAGAAAGATGCGAAGGGACGGTTGAAAATTCTTCCACAGAAAATGAGAAAAAAAAGTCTTAAAGGAAAACACCTAGAAGACAATATACGATGGTTGGGACAGCAAGGTTAACGAAACACACAAGTATTCAACGAAGTTTTGTTTCGGGTTTCCAAACTCACAAATAAGAAACAAAATAAAGAACATTCCGCATAAAACTCACACTCACCACGACATGTAACAGAGCGAAAAAAGAAAATTCGAATTTTGCTGAAATTGGAATCAAACTCTGGAATAAAAGTTTGTGGGGAAACGATGTCCACACACATAAAAAAAAACTAAGGCACATTATATTTTTTTAACTTTCCTAGTTGTTGTTGCAGTATATGAAAAAAAAAAGAAAAAAGAATTTTATCCGAAGATCTTCAGACAATGGAATAAAAAAAAAGAATAAAAAGAAATGGAATTTTATTGTTGTATAGTTCGAATAAATACGAACTCTGCGAATGCTTGACCTAGATATCTTACTTTAAAGCCTTCTTCAGAAAGAACAGAAATCCAGCTTTCTGATCCGCAATTCTTTTGATAGGAAGCATATGTTAAACGTGAAAATGCTTTTGCAAAAACGCTGAAAAAAAAAGGATAAAAATATGAATAGTTTATCTTTCAAATTCGATGCCATTTTTATTTATACCTAGTGGTAAACAAAAGACTTTAACGGATATAAATTTCAAGCCCTTTCTGACTATAAACTGTTTTAAAATATTTACTACAGTGCGTGTATTGATGTAAATGGATGATGGCGCGGCATTTTATTCGAAAATAAATCAAACTATTTTTGGCACAAGTGATACAAATGTTGTTCTTCTGGAAGAGTTTCATATAATTTAAGGTACTTTAAAAATAAACAAATGACTCTATAAATTATACTTTTCATGATGCACAGCTCAATATGAAGAAGAAAATAAGTTTTTTTTTTATTATAAACATAGTACAATAGTTTTAAAATATACTTTTAAAGAGTTCACACAAATACATAGGGCATGTAAAGAATATATTTTATATTATTTAGCGCGTAATATTTTTTAGAATTAAATTAGTATCTTTTTATATTATTGAGGATTAAATTAGATTTTTTAATTTTTAGATTAATGTATTATGATATTAAAACGATTCTCGCTAAATGATGAAACATTAACCGGCGCAGCTAAGTTATTAGGTACAAGACATGAATTAGGTGCATTACATGAATGTAATACACCTTTAACAGGAATATGTTAAAATTATTTTACGAACTATCGGGTTATCTGGAAAGTTTGTCCCGATTTTGAAGGAAAATTGCAAAAGCACCACATTTAAATTTTGATATCATCATCCTCATTGACACCCAGTCCCATGGTGGGCCAAGGCTGTCTGCTACTGGCCGTCAATTAGATTTCGTTACAGTTCATGTTTTTCTTTTTAAGGTGTAGGGTTGTCACCCCTTTCACTCAACAATCTGCAGTCATATTAGTCTAGGACCTACGGCTTAAAGTATATTCCGAATCACTACAAACATCCATACCCCGCCGGGACTTGAGCCAGAAACTTATGGTATCAAGCGCCAGACCACTTGTGACTTGGCTATCATGTCCCAAATTTTGATATAAATTTATTCATTATAAAGGCTTCATACTGTTCCACATCCCATCTCCATCTTTCGCGACCTGGTGGCCAATTTACTAGTGCTTTGGTCTTTGGTAACCAAGGTTCAGGTTCGAATCCTGGCAGTTTTTTAGTGACGGAATCTACGTAAAACTCTATGTCCCTGTCTGAATAGCTTAGAGCGTGCAAAAAATGACTGTAGAGCGACAAACTAAACTCATCATCCATTGGTGGGCATTTTATGGCATACCAACAGACCGACGTTCAACAATAAAAATGTTTTACGGCATATGGCAGGAGGAATGCAACTAAATATAGAACATAAAATCCCTATCAATAAAATGCCGAAAGAGGCTTATCACAGAAATGTATGGAATGTATGTATTATATGTGCTTCCTAAAGAATATAATTAAAGTGTTTTTCATATTATATTGCATATGTCGCATTATTTATTGCTCGGTTTTTATGCAAATTATTTCCAAACTTTTATTTCACTTTCGACACAAGCATCTGACCTTTTACTTTAGCAATTGTTTTTACAATCGTCAATACATCACCGAAACAACAATAAAAACCACCCATCAACGACGCCTTTCCTCGGGTGTTATACGATCTCCAGACGAAAACAATCAAGTAGAAGTTCCAGTTATTTGCCACCCTCAGAAATACTTAAGCGGGAGAGAAATTTAAGGTTACCCGACACTCAAGAAAGATGCGAAGGGACGGTTGAAAATTCTTCCACAGAAAATGAGAAAACAAAAGTCTTAAAGGAAACATACCTAGAAGACAATATACGATGGTTGGGACAGGAGGTTAACGAAACACACAAGTATTCAACGAAGTTTTGTTTCGGGTTTCCAAACTCACAAACAAGAAACAGAAATAAAGAACATTCCGCATAAAACTCACACTCACCGCGACATGTAACAGAGCGAAAAAAAGAAAACTCAAATTTTGCTGAAATTGGAATCAAACTCTGGAATAAAAGTTTTTGGGGAAACGATGCCACACACACATAAAAAAAACTAAAGCACATTATATTTTTTTTTAACTTTCCTAGTTGTTGTTACAGTATATAAAAAAAAAAAATTTTATCCGAAGATCTTCAGACAATGGAATAGTAAAAAAAAAAAAAAAAAAAAAAAAAAAAAAAGAATAAAAAGAAATGGAATTTTATTGTTGTATAGTTCGAATAAATACGAACTCTGCGAATGCTTGACCTAGATATCTTACTTTAAAGCCATCTTCAGAAAGAATAGAAATCCAGCTTTTCCCGATCTGCAATTCTTTTTGATAAGAAGCAAATGTTAAACGTGAAAATGCTTTGCAAAAACGCTGAAAAAAAGGATATAAAATATGAACAGTTTATTAAATTCTTTTTGCTATTTTTATTTATACCCAGTGGTAAACAAAGGACTTTAAGGGATATAAATTTCAAGCTCTTTTCTGAGTATAAACTGTATTTAAAATATTTACTACGGTGTTGGTATTGATGTAAATGGATGATGGTGAAGCATTTTATTCGACAATAAATCAAACTATTTTTGGCATAAGTGATACGAATGCTGTTCTGGAAGAGTTTCAAATAATTTAAGGTGCTTTAAAAAAAAAAAAAAGGACCTATAAATTATAATTTTTTGTGTTGCACAGCTCAATATGAAGTAGAATGATCCGTTTTTTTATTATAAACATAGTACAATAATTTTAAAATATACTTTTAAAGTGAGTATACATACAAAATACATAGGAAATGTAAAGAATATATATTTTACGTTATTCAACTGATAAGATTTTTACAATAAAATTAATTTTGTGTTTTTGAGTTATATATTTTTATATTGAAGTCACAGCTTTCAGAAATTAGGACATAACGTGTGTAGAGTATTTCGTATCGATAAATAGATTACATCATTGACCTTTCCTGGTTTACTTCCATACTATACTGAATGTTGCGTAGTTACCGGATAAAAAGATTATCGGTGGCTGTTATTATGGCCAATTGTCCATCAGGTGAGCGCTAGGCCAGGTTAGTGAACTAAGGGCTTTGGTACCACAGCCTTCAGGTTCGAATCCTGGCAGAATCACGGATGCTTGTTAGTAGTTCGGAACTGTTAGGTAAAGTCCCGCTCTAATTAGCCTAAAGTGTGAGCAAAATAACAAAATAAAGAACAAAAAAAAAAGGATAAAACAAATCAAAATACACTATCAATGGGGTGTTCATGACATACCGAGTGGAACATGAAACGCACTGATGCTCAGCAATAAAAGTTTTTGCATTAAACAGGAATCGAATGAAATTGTCAAAAGAAGAAATGCAACTGAATATAGAACATAAAATCACTATCAACAGAATGCTGAGATAGGTTTAACAAAGAAATATATGGAATATATGTTTTATTTGTTATTCCTACAGAATATAATTAAAGTGCTTTCATATTATATTGTATATGTCGCATTATTTATTGTTCGTGTTTATGCAAATTATTTCCAATTCTTTTATTTAACTTTCAACACAAGCATCTGACCTTTTACTTTAGCAATTGTTTTTGCAAGCGTCAATACACCACCAATTTTCGGGTTTCGAAACTCAAAAATAAGAAACAAAAGTAAAGAACATTCCGCATAAAACTCACACTCACCACGACATGTAACAGAGCGAAAAAAGAAAACTGAATTTTGCTGAAATTGGAATCAAACTCTGGAATAAAAGTTTATGGGGAAACGATGCAGACACACATAAAAAAAACTAAAGCACATTATATTTTTTAAACTTTCCTATTTGTCGTTACAGTATGTAAAAAAAAGAATTTTATCAGGAGATCTTCAGACAATGGAATAAAAAAAAAAAAAAAAAAAGAATAAAAAGAAATGGAATTTTATTGTTGTATTGTTCGAATAAATACGAACTCTGCGAATGTGTGACCTAGATATCTTACTTTAAAGCCATCTTCAGAAAAATAGAAATCCAGCTTTCCCGATCTGCAATTCTTTTTGATAAGAAGCATATGTTAAACGTGAAAATGCTTTGCAAAAACGCTGAAAAAGAAGATAAAATATGAACAGTTTATCTTTTAAATTCGGTGCCATTTATATTTATACCCAGTGGTAAACAGAGGACTCTAACGGATATAAATTTCATGCCCTTTTCTGACTATAAACTGTATTTAAAATATTTACTACAGTGCGTTTATTGATGTAAATGGATGATGGCGAGGCATTTTATTCGACAATAAATCAAACTATTTTTGGCACAAGTGATACAAATGTTGTTCTGGAAGAGTTTCATATAATTTTTAAGGTACTTTAAAAATAAACAAATGACTCTATGAATTATACTTTTTCGTTATGCACAGCTCAATATGAAGTAGAACGATCCGTTTTTTTATTATAGACATATTACAATAGTTTTAAAGAATACGTTTAATGTTAGTTTACACAAGAAATAAAAATAATATATTTACTATTTAGCTCATAATAGTTTTGAGAATTAAATTAATATATTTTTTCAAGTTATTGAGGATTAAATTATTTTTATATTTTTGAGGATTAAATTAAATTTTTTTAACATTTTTTTCCGTTAATGTATTTTGATGTTAAAATAATTCCACTAAATGACAAACCTTTAACCTGTGAAAGGAAGGATTAGGCCCAAGACTTGAAGTAGGTTCATTACATGAAAGTAATACAAGACTTTAACACAAATATGTCTAAATTTAATTTATGAACTATAGGGTTGTTTGGAAAGTTTGTGCCGATTTGAATAAAAATTTAAACGCAGCTCATTTATATTTTGGTATCAACATCATCATTGGTGCAACAGCCCCACGGTGTGCTAAGGCCTTCTGCCTCCTGGATGATTTCGAGATATGAGATGTTTTTATTTTTATGGGGTAAGGATGTCCGCTCGCTACCCTTTATTCAAATCCCTTCACCAACGTTCCGGTACCTACAGTTAAAAATGGATCCCGAACCACTACAAATATCTATGGTCCTGCCAGGACTCGAGCTCGAAGCCTTTGGCAGAGAGCACTAGTCACACTGCCATCAGACCTCTTCTTGGTAACTAGATTATTTAGTTTGTTTCATTCACGAGGGGTTATGTTCACAATTAACTTACAGGAGAACCCATGTTCGAATCTACCAGTGGCGTCCATTTAAGTCACTGCTTTCAGAAACTAGGAGATAATATGTGTAGAGTGACTCTTATCTATAGTTAGACTACATTGTTAAACTATTCCTGGTTTTCTCTGATATGGCACTAAATGCTGCGTATGGGAGAAAACCGATAACGCCTCCTGGAACACAATATTCTTTTTCATTACTCATCAGTGGGCTGTTCATGACATACCTAGTAGAACATGAGGTGCTCTGATGTTCAACAATAAAATATTTTACAGCGTTAGGCAGGAATCGAATGAAATTGTAAAAAAAAAAAAAAAAAAACTCAATATAGAACATAAAAACACCACCAGCAGAATGACAAAAACGATTTAACAAAGAAATATATGGAATATTTTTTTTTTTCTTCCTACAGAATATAATTAAAATCCTTTCATATTATATTCCATATGTCACATTACTTTTTCATAGTGTTTTTTGCAAATTATTTCCAATACTTTAATTTAACTTTCAACACAAGCATTTGACCTTTTACTTTAGCAATTATTTTTACAATCTACAATACCCCACCGAAACAACAACAATAAAAACCCCCAAAACGACGCCTTTCCTCGGGTGTTATACGATTTCCAGACGAAAACAATCAAGTCGAAGTTCCAGTCATTTGCTTCCCTGAGAAATACTTAGCGGAAAGAAATTTAAGGTTACCCGACACCCATGAAAGATGTGACGGGACGGCTGAAAATTCTTCCACAGAAAATGGGAAAACAAATGTCTCAAAGGAAAACACACGGAGAAGACAATAAACGATGGTTGGGACAGGAGGTTAACGAAACACACAAGTATTCAACGAAGTTTTGTTTCGGGTTTCGAAACTCACAAATAAGAAACAAAAAACAAAGAACATTCCGCATAAAACTCCCACCACGACATGTAACCTAGCGAAAAAAAGAAAACTCGAATTTTGCTGAAATTGGAATCAAACTCTGGAATAAAAGTTTGAGGAAACGATGCCGACACACATGAAAAAAACTAAAGCACATTAAATTTTTCAACTTTCCTAGTTGTTACAGTATATATATATATATATATAAAAGAATTTTATCCTAAGATCTTCAGACAATGGAATAGAAAAAAAAGAGTAAAAAGAAATGGAATTTTATTGTAGTATTGTTTGGATAAATACGAACTCTGCGAATGCTTGACCTAGATATCTTACTTTAAAGCCATCTTTAGAAAGAACAGAAATCCAGCGTTCCCCGACCTGCGATTCTTTTGATAAGAAGCATATGTTAAACGTGAAAATGCTTTACAAAAACGCTGAAAAAGAGGATATAAAATATGAACAGTTTATCTTTTATCTTCGATGTCATTTTTATTTATACCCAGTGGTAAACAGAGGACTTTAACGGATATAAATTTCAAGCTCTATATTTAAAATATTTACTACAGTGCGTGTATTGATGTAAATGGATGATGGTGAAGCATTTTATTCGACAATAAATCAAACTATTTTTGGCTCAAGTGATACAAATGTTCTTCTGGAAGAGTTTCATATAATTTAGGGTGCTTTAAAAATAAACAAATGACCCTGTAAATTATACTTCTCGTGATGCACAGTTCAATATGAAGCAAAAAAAAAAAAAAAATTTTTTTTTTTTGTTATAAACATAGTACAATTTAAAGGTTTACAGAAGAAATACATAGAAAATGTAAATAATATATTTTACGTTATTTAGTCCGTAATATTTTTAGAATTAAATTAATTTTATATTATTGAAATATATATTTTTTATTGAAGTCACTGCTTTCAGAAGTTAGGAGATAACGTGTGTAGAGTGATTCGTGTAGATAACTACATCGTTGACCCTTTCCTGGTTTTTTTACATATGACACGAAATGTTGCTTAGTTATCGGTAAAAGACCTCTTGAATACTTTTTCTTCATCACCCATCGGTGGGGTGCGTCCGGATGGTCAATTGGCTAGAGTTTTGGCCATTGGTACCACAGGCTTCATGTTCAAATCCTGGCAGTGGCATGAAGGTTTGTTAGGGGTTCGGGAAACACGTTAAGCTATAAATCCCGGACTGTTTAGCCTAAAGTGTGCAAAAAATGAACATAGAGCGACAAACCAAAACCATCAGTGGGCTGTTCTTGACATACCTAGTGGAACATGAGACGCTCTGATGCTCAACAATACAAATGATTGGCGTTAGGTAGAGATCGTTTAAAGTTGATAAAAAGAAATGCAATTGAATACAGAACATAAAATCCCCATCAACCGAATGCTGAAATGGGTTTAACAAATAAATGTATGGAATGTATGTATTATTTGTTCTTTATACAAAATATAATTCAACTGCTTTCATATTATATTGCATATGTCACATTACTTATTGTTCGTGTTTTATGGAAATTATTTCCAATACTTTTATTTAACTTTCAACGCAATCACCTGACCTTTTACTTTAGCAATTGTTTTTACAAGCGTCAATACCCCACCTAAACAACAATAAAAACCCCCCATAAACGACGCCTTTCCCCGAGTGTTATACAATCTCCAGACGAAAACAATCAAGTCGAAGTTCCAGTTATTTGCCCCCTGAGAAATACTTAGCGGGAAAGAAATTTAAGGTTACCCGACACAGAGAAAGATGCGACGGGACGGCTGAAAATTCTTCCACACAAAATGGGACAACAAAAGTCTTAAAGGAAACACACACGTAGAAGACACTATACGATGGTTGGGACAGGAGGTTAACGAAACACACAAGTATTCAACGAAGTTTTGTTTCGGGTTTCGAAACAGAAAAATAAGAAACAAAAATAAAGAACATTCCGCATAAAACTCACACTCACCACGACATGTAACAGAGGGAAAAAAAAAAACTTGAAGTTTGCTGAAATTGGAATCAAACTCTGGAATAAAAGTTTGTGGGGAAAAGATGCCCACACACATAAAAAAAACTAAAGCACATTATATATTTTTAAGGTTCCCAGTTGTTAGAATATAAAAAAAATTTTATCCGAAGATCTTCAGACAATGGAATAGAAAAAAAAGAATAAAAAGAAATGGAATTTTATTGTTGTATTGTTCGAATAAATACGAACTCTGCGGATGCTTGACCTAGATATCTTACTTTAAAGCTATCTTCAGAAAGAACAGAAATCCAGCTTTCCCGATCTGCAATTCTTTTTGATAAGAAGCATATGTTAAACGTGAAAATGCTTTGCAAAAAGCTGAAAAAGAGGATAAAATATGAACAGTTTATCTTTTAAATTCGGGGATATTTTTATTTATACCCAGTGGTAAACAGAGGACTTCAACGGATATAAATTTCAAGCTCTTTTCTGACTATAAACTGTATTTAAAATATTTACTACGGTGTGTATTGATGTAAATGGATGATGGTGAGGCATTTTATTCGACAATAAATCAAACTATTTTTGGCACGAGTGATACAAATGTTGTTCTGGAAGAGTTTAATATTAGTTACGTTGCTTTAAAAATAAACAAATTACTCTATTAATTATACTTTTCGTGATGCGCAGTTCAATATGAAATAGAAATATCAGTTCTTTTATTATAATCATAGCACAATAGTTTTAAAGTATACTTTTAACGTGAGAAACGATATAGAAGGAATGAAATGATACACAAGAAATACATAGAAAATACAAAGAATTTATTAGCTAATAATAATTTTTTAATAAAATTTTTATATTTCTTATATTACTGAAGTTTAAATTATTTTTATATTATTGAGGATTACATTGATTTTTTTTTAAATTTTAGATTAATGTATTTTGATGTTAAAATAATTCTCATTAAATGACGAACTCTTAACCTGCGGCTTGAAGTGATTAGGCACAAGACATGAATTAGGTTCATTACATGAATGTAATAAACAAATTTAACAGAAACACGGGAAAATTTAATGTATGAACTATTGGGGTGTCTGGAAAATTGGGACCGATTTCGAAGGAAAATTGAAAGGCAGTACATTTATATCTTGGTATCATCCTCCTCATCATCATTGGTGCAACAGCTCCAAGGTGTGTCAAGGCTGTCTGCCTACTGGAAGATTTCGAGGCAGGAGATACTTTTTTTTTACTGGGTAAGCTTGTCATTCTTTCCTCCTACGCTCTATAGCCATATAAGACAATGACCTACGGTTGAAAGTGGATTCCGAACCACTACAAACATCCTTGGCACTGTCGGGACTCGAATCCAAAACGTGTGGCATCGATCACCTAAACACTTGTGACCTTTCTCTATCCTTCAGGCAACTTGAAAATTCCGTCCTTCGAGAACCTGTCAGGTTATTCGGTGAAAATTATTTGTATGTGATTTTTGTTATCTCGACCAAAGAAGTTTTTCCATTAAGGCTATTGTAATGATGAAAATATATGGATATCTGAGGCCGTAAGGCCTGTTGTATATGATAGATGTTGTAGAACATCCCAAGAAAGCTCCAACAATTTTTATTGAGTTGTCAAAGTCCCATTAAGCAGCATATTGTCCTGATGAAACACGACGACTTCCTAATCGCTATTTTTGGACATCTTTCGCAGTTGCTGTCTTTGATACGGTTAATTGGGAAAAATCCTTTTCTGAATTTATCGTATCATTATCTGGTAAAAGCTAATAATGCAGGATTCCTTTCCAATCCCACCAGACACAGAGCATGACCTTCTTAGAATAAAGACGTGCTTTTGGGGTGGCTAAAAGTGCTTCATTCCCCTTCCCCAACACTTTTAAAGCTAAAGTGTCCCATTTTTCATCTCCCGTCACTACTTGCTTCAAAAATGGTGTCTCCTCTTGTATTTGTAGAGAGAGTCGCAAATGGAAGTGTGATGCATCTGATTTTTCTTGTGCAGACCCCATAAATCAAAACGGTTTGTGTAGCCAAGCTTCCCAAAATGCTCAGGGAAGGGGATTTTGATATTTCTTAATGTTTCAGCTTATTCGCGTGTCGTATAGCGTGGATTATTTTCGATCAATGTTTAAGTATGATCTTTATTTGTGGTGGAGGGCTTATCAGAGAGATCTTGATTTTCAAGATTGAAATCCCTAGCTTTAAACCTAGTAAACCCTTTCAGCACAACTCTTTCAGCAACTTTGCCATAAATAGATAAAATAATAAAAATAATAAATAGATAAATAGATAGTAATAAATAGATAAAATAATAAATAATAAAAATATCTTGTTTGCCACTTGGGGGCATTGTTTGCCTTTCCTGTAAAATAAAAGCATTACTTGCCTACAATTCACTTTGTCTGCTTCCATTTTTCATGTCACCTTTTTTCCAAATATACCTGAAGTGTTTTACTATATGTACGCATACAATATACCGTCTTTTGCAATAAATGCGCATGCCATTTGTTTTCAATCAATATGAAGTATTTAAACTTGTCCTTACACCTCTATCGATGTTAACTTTCCTGACAACTCGATATGCACAACATAGAAACTTTTTGCCTGTTAATGATTGCACGATTATTATTCAGCAGAAATCTCACGAATCCATCAAAAGATTAAAGAATTTGGATAATGTGTTATAGTTGAGAAGTAATGGAAATTATATGTAAAAGAAAAATCTAAGGCAACCAATTGTATCCTCTGAGGATAGATAAAGCAATTTCTAAGCAGAAATCTTGCTGGTAAACATGTCTCCTGGGATTTTGCAGCAAAGAGTTTGGCGTATTTTGAGGAAGGAAGAAATATTATCAAGAAGAAATATTTAAACCTTAATTCATTTAAACAAATTTCAACTAAAACATTTGATGTATGAATGAAAGATGATGTGTTTCTTTTGTAAATCCTTCTGATTTTTCATAATAAACTAACCATAATATAGTTTAAATTAAACACAGTTTTCGACTATGCCTCACTCATAGCTTTGATCTATACTTTGCAGCATTTTCTGACTTTCTACATATACCTCAGGGCCGACGCTTAATGTGAATTAGTTAACAAGAGAACAAGGCTTCTGTTGTTGGCATGAGTTGGATTATTGCATTGATAAAAAATAAATTCAATTTAATTGTTAAATTATTATCAAATTAGTTATCAACTCCTCTTGGAGAAAGACCCCAGTACATGAGTGGTATGTTTGTTACCGTCCTTGTGCTGCTTTAATAGGGACTAGTACTAGATCCGAACAGACGGTTCTTGCGAGGATCCGCAGTAGTCATCTTCCGTGCTCACCGTCATATGTCAGGCCTTAAGGTTTATCCCCTTTGCCCGAAATTTAGCTTTACTCATACAACTCCTTCCCATATCTTGACCTGCATTGGTTGCCTGAAGAGCCAGTTGTGCTCATGTCCTGGAGCGGTTTTTCATTGATTGAGAACACACGGGTTCATTTACTTGATCTAGATGTAGCTGTTGAACAAGTGGAATAATAAAAAAAACAAATTATTGAATTAAGAAACGAATAGTTTTGGAAGTGATTATGTAAAAATGGAATCATTAATATTGTATTATGATTAAAATAGAATCATTAATATTGTATTATGATTAAATAGAATCATTAATATTGTATTATGATTAAAATAGAATCATTATGATTAAAATAGAATATTCAGAATATTTGGCAATAGTTTTCCGGATTTTCTTCAATAGCCAAAGGAATATGCAATGCAGTTATTTCTAAAAATATGCCTGCACGGTTTTATTTTCTTCTATTCAATGATCGGACAATGTTTATCCTTCGGTATGAATTTAGTCATTATAAAGTTGTCAACAAAATTATAGCGTTTATAAATTAAATTTAAGAAGCATAAGTATTGAACGAAGAATAATTTAAAATGTTTTGTCAACAGCTTTACAAACAATGTAATTTCAATAAACGCATTTAAAATACATTTATTAAAAGTGAATATAGATTTTATTACAACAATGCATAATTTTTTTTTTATCTAATTCGATTTCGAAGTAATTTATTTGTAATTTCCTTATAACGAACTAAATCAAATGGCAAAATACAAGTATGTGTATATAACGTGCTGTTTGAGCGCTAATTTATTTAAACATCAAGTGCCCCTTGATGGAAATGTTTTCGTAAAATGTTTGCATTCAATTATTTATAATTGAAAATACATTAGCTTTTGTTTTCGCTGCTCTTAGAAGTATGTATTGACCCATTCTACGTAAGAGTAATTTGTAGAAAGGAAAACTTCTTGCTGGGGAGAGGGGTAAATGGCTTTTCTAAAATTAGAAATTCTTTTTTTCTTTTAACAGTTATCTAAATGATGCAATGCCAAAAATGTTCGGTAGCGTTTATTAAAGATTACAGAATGCCAACATCGCTTCATCTTAAATTGCTTAAAACTTTTCTTAGTTTTGACATATTTATTAGTATAATTTTTCTCGAAATGAGTCTACATCAATAAGTCAGACAATTATTTTTCCATTTTGAGAAAAATTGATGCATATTTATTAATAAATATCCGTTTATCTTAGATTTTTCATTCAATCTTAAATTTCAGTTAATTACATTGCTCACTAACATACTATAAATAATTCAAGGCATTCATGTTTGGTAAATAAATCAGTTTTTAATAGTGATTTATCTTGTTCAGTAAATTCTATTTTAATGTTGGATTCAGTGAGTTAGTCCTATTAAATTTAATATTTCAGATGCACTTACCTTTTTAACGTTAGCATAGAAGTGAGATTAGTTTGAACTAAATTTCCAAATTTCTACACATTCTTTGAGAAGTTATGTTAAGCATTTCAAATATTTTACATTATTAATTAAATTTAAAATAATAGTTAAAATACAATAGCTAAATTTCAATTAGTCATGCTAAACGTAATGTTTTAACATACATTTTGATTTTCGATATCAGTGTAGGAGTGAAATAAATATGAACCAGACTTTTGAATTATTGACTCGTACTTTGATAAGTTGTATTTTGAGATTTGAATTATTTTACGCAAAAACTCATTTAAAATAGCGGAATTCATTATTCATAGTGGTACTCATTGAGTTAGTGACACTAAACTTTATCCTTTTTAAATACTTAATCTAAAGTATGGCCCTGAATGGATGTAAATAATGTATGAATGGCAATAATGGAATGAATTATGGTAATTCAAACCATACTTAAATACCTTAATCCATCAATAATTCATTAACTGAATTACGATACATTAAAAATAATATTTATCTAATACGTAAAATAATACATTGATATACATTAAAATATGTATATTAATAATATAATAAATAAAAATAACAAATATTCTATTGGGATTAAATGTCAAATTTGTATAAGTTTATATTACTAATACATTTGTAGCGCCATCTATGAGCTGAACTGAGGTCATTTTTCCATTTGAGACTGAAAAGAAAATATTTAACAGATGCATCGTTGTCCTGTTGCACTAAGGGAGTTTGGGGCATTGCATCCATATTTTGCCACAGCAATTTCGAACGAACATTTCCCAAGAGAAGAACTTCATCCTTGATTCATATTTTTTTTCTTATTCTTTAAAATAATATTAATTTTGTGGGATAGAATTCTTTTTTTCTTCGTTATTTGTAGAAACATCACGAGAAGTTCTTGGAAGTTTTACTGTTTTTACTCATTGTCCGTTTTTTCAACTGTTAAATTAAACTAGTAATGTGCATATGAAGGCATATTCTGATGAATACATTCTAAATTAAAAAGAAGCATTTTATGTTTTGCAGATTTTATTGCGTATAAATTATTTATCTGTGTAATTAAGCCTTGAATACGATATCTCTATATATAGAAATGAATGTGTGTGTAATTCATCGTAATTTAAAACGTAGAACACTTAGGAATTCATTTTGTTCGTTAAATTTATTCTTTTGTTCCAAATACTCGTAGCCAAAACAATTACAAAATATATTTTTTTAATTAAATAAAAATTATTATTTAATGTTATCAGATTTTCATACCATCAGATGGCACTCCGTTTAAAATCTGACTGCAACAGTAAGTTAAACTACGATATTTGACAATTTTGTTAAATGCATAAATGTAGGGGTTTCTTATGTACTTTGTTACTTTAAAGTCGAATATAACCCCAAAAGTTTGCCACTGAGCACAGTTTTTTTTTAATTTTGTACATATTAAAAATTTATATATTTCACAGATAGGAAAGTATGTTGGTTGATTTATCTCTATTTGCTGGTGATTTTCTTAAACGTAGAGGGTCGCCAACAATATATGATAGTATAGATTGCAATAAAGATATAAAACATATGCCAGAATTGTCAAAACAAGCCTAGCAAACTTGTTAATCTTGGCGCGCTTTTTGCTTGAGTCATTTACGTTTAGTTTAGACCTACGTATTGAGTTAGAAAGGCGTTTATTATATATGATTGCCTTTGCTATGGATTTATTTTGCATTCAAATGTTTATTTTTGTATGAACAGATTCCTTAAAATGTCACAAAATTATGAAAAATATCGAAACAATTTCTGTTTTATATTTATCCCAAGATTCATGCAAAAATTTTAAATTCTTAAACATCCTAAATAGTCTGGAATACATTCAGTAAAGAAAGAGCTGGTTTTCTTAACAAAATACATCTGTAGGCTTGATTTTCGGGGTTGAGTACATCAAATTATTTTCTAAAACCATTCTTCCTGTACCCTGTAATAAAAGCATTACGGCTTACGTGAATTTTGGTACACCCAATATGTGTGGTGAATTGATTTTGAAGTCCCAAAAACGGAGTATTATTTCTTTGATAAAATATATATGAGCTTTATTTCGGGTGTCAAATTGGCGGTCAGAAGAAATTTTGGGCCACTCATATTTGCTGTGCGTCTTGTGCAAGATTACTTAGTGGTAGGCTTAATGCAAATTCACAACTTACGTCATTTGCAATTCCAAATTGTCACTGAGAGCATTTAATGACTTCTCCACGGACTGCTATTTTAACATTACAAAAATTGGTGGAATAACAAATAAGATCAAAAGACCATTAAATATCCCAAAACCTCCCTTCAGCTATCAGAACTGCTCCTCACAGCGACGAGTTTACCAATCCCAGTGCCACCTGAAAATTGCAATTTAAATCCAGAAAACTCTTGAGATGAAGATTTACAATTAAGTCCAGAAGAAACGACATTAGAAACTCAAATTTTGATCGAAAGTCTAACGAACTTCATAGAGTTTGTCATTCTGAATCTACTGATCTAGTTCATGATCTAAACTTGTCAAAGAATCAGGCAGAATTGTTAGATTAAAGTGTTGTCAGAGAAATGAAAACTACGTTTTTTTCTTATTGTCTACAGAAATAAAATCCCCGAATTTGTTCTCCGCAGAAGACAATGTAGTGTATGGTAGTTATTGATGTTGATTCAATACAAAAGTTTGTTAGAAGGCCGCTACTATCCTAAGGATTGTGGTTTATAGATTTCTCTAAATTCAGTTTAAAAACCGTGCTTCATCACATTAGAAATAAGAAACTTTCAAATCGTCTATGTAAATTTTCAATGCCTATGTAGCCCATATGAAAGAGACGTATAACTACATGAAGATTCTGCTATCAAAGATAAAATATCAACAGTATTCTTGGAATATATGAGGCGATTTAAATGTTATAGCATTGTTATCAGGTTTCCAACAAGGATACACTAAATTGTGATGTTTTCTATGCAAATGGGATATCAGGAAACTGCAAAAATCTTTTGTAAAGAAACAATGGCCTAAAAGAAATCTGATACTTGGACAAAAAACGTATCTTCTCAACCATTTGTAAATCCTAAAGACGCATATCTTCCTGTCTTGCACATCAAACTCAAATTGTTACATTTTTGTAAGGCGTTGTATTAAAGTGAACTAGGTTTCCTGTAATTCAAGAACAAATTCAACCCCAAGAACAAGAAATGTTTCCCTAAGATCAGTGAGGCTAAAATAAACGAGGGTATATTTGTAGGCCCATAAATAAGGATGCTTATGAAGGACTTGAGGAAAATTGGAATGGTGTTGAAAAAGTTACATGAAATTCTTTTTAAAAAGGTCGTAGCTTAATTTCTTGTCATTATAAAAACTAAGAATTATGAAGAACATGTTTCAGAACTTCAAAATTATAAAGTGTAAAGTGCCCATAAAAATATATTTTCTCGATTCACTCTTAGATTTCTTTCTTGAGAATCTCGGCAATGGGAGCGACTCCATAGCTATCCATCCACGGGGAACGATTCCACCAAGATATTTAAAAATTAGAAAAACGTTATCATGGAATCCAAATATGTTTGAAAAATATTGGTAGACACTAAACAGAAGTATTCCTTAAGAAAAAATACAGTAAAAATTATTAAAAACTACATTTGGATTTAGATTGATACATTTAAGTAAATTTTTTAACTTTACAACAGTGTGAATCTTTAATTTCGTATTACAAAAAATTTACCGCTACTAAGAAATGCTATGCAAATTTGAAATCAAAGCAAAAAGATTCTGGTAACAAACAGCCATTCTAATAATTTAACAGACCAAGAATTAAATTTTATCGATCAGTTTTATTGTGAAAAAATACGAAAAAAATTTAGAGCATTAATTTTCCCATCAACACTATTAATATTCTTAGAAATAAAAGCTAAAAGATTAAAGCGAAGAAGAATTTCGAGAAATTCTTGATTAATAATGTTTGCTTTATTTTATTCAGGGTATATATTTTTAAAGAGAGTTATTTAAAATCTAAATTTCTTAGTAAAAATCGTAATTATGTAAACGGACAGTCATCTACTACTTTTTCATAAACAAGAAATATTATCTGTCAAAGAGAATCTCTAGAATCTAAAAAGCAATTCAATTGCATTATTTTTTATCAAATGTCATTAATTTTAATCTTGAATGCCTGTTGATTATTATCTTGCTCGCGTCTGATAATGTTAAACCTGAAATATAATTAATTATAATTTATTGTGATACATCATTTGTTTGACACAGGGACGATAAACACTAGCTTTGATGATTCTTTCTGTAATGACAAAAACCGGGCATGAAAGGCGTAAATAAGATCATCAAGATATATTCCTTGTGCCCATAAATCATTCGTATAACTCGCTTAAGGTAGAAGATTAATCTGTTTCAATGACAGATCTTTAATGTCATCCGTTCTGTTCGTTTTATGGCGATATATGATCTGTTTTTTGAGTTGCAAATAAATAACCCTCATGTAGAAGAGTTTGAAAATCACAGTTAACCTTATATATATCAGACAACAAAAGATTGTGTAATAATTGGTTTCAAATAAAACTGAAAACATTTTTTCCATATCCTTTTAGATAATTTGGAATTAAAAATAATGTACTATATTTTCTCTAACTAATTGAAAATTATCTTTTATATATATATTGACAACTTTATCAAAAGAACATACTTTTGCCAATATTTTTCCATGTGAAAAGTAATATTCTTTTGAGAATTCTATGTAAAAATTGCTCTTGTAAATTCTATGTAATAAACTGTTCCCTAAATTTATGTAAAAACTGTCGTTCATTTGCATATCAAATTGAAAAAACCCCTGTGAACAGACTGTCTGAGTTTGGTATTATAAGACAATGAATAATTTGCGATCCATTTCACCATGAGTTTCAAAGAAATTGCTGCAATACACGATACATAAAGGATAACGTGATCCTCTTATTTTAACTTCAGGATATAATCCTTTTACACTTGAAGATCTAATTAAGGATTTTGTGTAATTAAGGGACCCAAAAAGGAAATTAAAGAAAATATTTTTGAGCGAGTTACAAAACGTTGCGTAAAAGGCAAAATCAGACTAAACGATAGCTTTACCAATGCATAAAATTTTTCAGCTCTATTTTATGTAAAGGCACATTGCATTTTTACATATATAGTTTTAGTACATAGTTTGTATTAAATTAGTATATAGTTTATATAGTTGATTAAAAATAGTTTCATACAATTTTTCGACAGGTCCTGGTGTCTATGAGAATAACTAAAATCTGTAAAATCGTCTGAAAGGAATGATTAATCGTTATAAAAAATTATCATGCAAGACCAAAGATATAATTTTCTATACTCGTAATTAGATGAAACTTCTATAATACTACGCAATAAAATTAATTATGTTAGAGCTTATGAAATATTGCGTTTTCGTAACTTAATCCTAAATGTATTAAGTAAACTAACACTGGGCTGATAAAAAAAAAAATTGTAATTAACATTATAAAGTTGATTTTAATGGATTTGAAAACCGCTTTGAAAAATTATTTATTTACCCAAAATCATTTAATAGAATATCTATAATATGTAGACAAAATAGTGACATTCGATGTACATATCATATCATGTTCATAATGTTGGTGACATAATGTTAAATTATTTTATTGATAATGAAATTTTTATATTTGAAATAATATTAGTAGTCGTAAGTATAATTATTAGTAGTTATAGTATTCGAAATAATATTAGTAGTCGTAGTACTCGAAGTAATATTAGTAGTCGTAAGTATAATTAGTAGTGGTAATATTAGTAATCGTAAGTATAATCAGTAATGGTAATATTAGTAATGGTAAGTATAAATAGTAGTAGTAATATTAGTAGTCGTAATTAGTAGTTGTAATTATAATTAGTAGCAAGTAATATTAGTAGTAGTAAGTATAATTATTAGTAGTAATATTAGTAATAGTAAGTACAATTAGTAGTAATAATATTAGTAGTAATAAGTATAATTAGTAGTAGTAATATTAGTAGTAATTAGTAGTATAAGTTAATTAGTAGTAGTAGTAATATTAGTAGTCGTAGTATTCGGAGTAATATTAGTAGTCAATAGTATTGTTAGCAGTCGATTTTTAACATTGTTTTGTATCACTTATGAAGTAGTTATAGTTTAAATAATAAATGGATTGGCTGTTTCTCTTTCAGACAGAAAAAATAATTCAGGAGAAACAATTTCATCTTCAGATATTAACTTGAAACAAATGCTGTTAATTAAACTTTTTTTCCATTCAATTTCCACAATTATTTCGATTTTTTTAGTTGAATTTGAATAAACCAATTGGTTAAAAAATGTAGGATGGAAAGGAGTACTAAAACACGCGAGTTTCCAAAAATAGTAAATCAGCCAAATCGATGCAAAAATACATTTTAGAATAAAATTGTCCGAAATATTGATGGAATTTTTGAGCAAAAAGTTTCAAACAAGATTTGCTCATCAAAAAGTTTTTTTAAAAAAAAAAATCTTGTTTACATCAAATGAGATTTCTTTTAAAGACAACGGAATTTCCTTTAACGCGAGTTGCAGGGACAGGTATTGATGGTTTTGTGAATTTCACGCATATTTCAAAAGGTTTCTTATATGTGAAGTTTTATTATAAATTTCTAAACACTATCATTTATTAAAATTGTAACACAAAATAAATTAATTAAAAGAATATCATTAGAAGGAACTATGTATGATATGACCTATGAAATATTTTATCTGTTCTTTTTAAAAGCCAAGAAAATTATAATTATCCAATGTACATAATAACGTTCTGATGATACTTTTTGAAATTAAAATATTTAGATTTTAGAGGTAACTACCACGATAGAACTAAATAATCTTTTAAGTAAACCAAAAAATTTTAAGGAAAGATTTTTAAAAATATTTTCTACGAACATTTTTATTTATTATCAAGAAGACTTCTAGATTTGCAAATGCGTGGTCGTAATAATTATATTTTAACTAAACAGAATATACACATTATTTAATGATTAATTAAAATTATTGCTTATAAATAATCAGTTCATTATTTAAATAGTTAATTTTTATTCTATCGAATTGATTCATTTTGTTTTATGAACAGAAAGTAGAAATAAGTCGAAATTGTTTTAATAAAGATAAATATATAAACAATTAATTTCTAATTTGATTCCCAATAATAATTTTGATTTCAAATTAATGCAGTAACGTAATATTTATCAAATATGCTTTCAAAATTATTGACATTTTTTAAACTCTAATGACTCTCATTTTGCCCAAAAACATGATTTGTGTTTATAAATTTCATTTATTATTTGAACAAAAAACTTTGAAAGTATTTTGGTACGGCTTAAAGAAAATTACAACAACAATGTAGGTACTGCAAATTGTCCTTTTCTACGCTACATGAAATGCCATATAAAAACTTTAATTTGAAAATTTTATGAATAAATATTGAGATCTACATATGGACTTTTCCACTGCCAAGTAAAATGTTACGTAAATCTTATACAAACGATATTCCCAAAATAGGATCTTGACAACTCAACTCTTCTCAATGTCTGAAAGTATAAAATGTCCAACTGTCAGATAGTGTACCATAAAATAGATACAATAAACGCTGGAGGATTATTAGCTGTTCATACATTATGAAATTTTTTATTATTCTGCGATTATTATTTACTGAAAATCATTATCTAAAATCATTATCTTATTAATATCAATACTATTGTGAATATTATTCTTAAAAAACTTATCTAATTTTGTAAAGAAAATATATCATATATTAAAATCAAAAGTCATGTTTTAATTTATTTCTTTATGAAAACTCTTTGACGATATGCCCATTTTGAAGAAGACACATATATTACCAAAATAATTTATTATTAATTAAAAAAAATGTAATTATGTATTACTAGTAGTATTTAAATTGAATGTTACTCCAATTAATTGCAATATTAGTGACCAGAATAAAACAAAAGAATACCAATAATAATTTCAGTTATATGTTAAAACTTAATGGCATTTCTTTAAAACGATTGTAAAAGTGAACGAAGCGAGGAAGTATTTCGTTGTTCTGACAGCCATAACAGTTTCAGACTAACTGGTAAAAATAGATGGAATTGATTTCAAAAAGTTAAAAAAAAACAGAAACAAATAATAAATTACTTATTTTTTAATATTCTTCTTCAATGACGAATTTTTATTCATTAAATTACTTATATTTTATAATAAATTAAATTTCTTATTTATTCTTACAATTTTAAATCTTACGCTAATGCTACTTTACCACTATTATTATTTACACCTTGTTTATATTTTTCTCTTTTTATTTTATTTTTTTTAAGTTGTAGAATATACTTTGGAAATTAAAATGGATACATGTGAGGTCTTACACTTAGTAAAATTCATTGAAATTTTTATATTCCAATAAAAGAAGAATTATTGAAGTATTTTAATGTAAATCAATGCTGTTATTCCAGTTATAACATGATTTGGTGTAAATATTCCAATTCGAAGGTTCTATTTCTTCTTTGTTTTTTTATCATTATATTCCAACATTGCTATCTCTAGAAGGCGCTGTGACAGCAAAATATCTGAGTTTATATAACTTCTCTTTTATTGGAAAAGAAGAACTCAGCGAGTTTTTACACAATGCTGGACGTGTAACACAGCCATTTTAATCACGAAAAAATGTTCTGAAACTTACAAATAAATAAATAAAATAACAGAAATTAAAACCGATCAAATTATAACATTTTTTAACATTTAAATTTTCAATTGCTACTCTATAAATTAAATTGAGTATAATATCAAAAG
>BPLR01014759.1:0-37197 GCA_021605095.1 Caerostris extrusa | reverse complement strand
CAGTTGAGTAATAAATGTCGTACAAGGCAGAATTTGTGCCTCTCTCCCGCTGTCCCTATGATGGTGCGTCGAGGCCCGAGGCAAAATTCCAGCAGACATTATAAAATTTAGATGAGTGGGGAGGTCATGACGAAAGCGTTCGTACTCTCAGCAATTTCGAATATTTGCTCAACGGAGCTAAAATGGCACAAGAAGTGCGTAACGACGCATAGTGTGACGAAACATACTCCTTTCATCCCTAACACGTTAATAAAAACGTAAGTTATGAAGTTCTTTGATTTTTGTTAGTTCTAAAGGTTTATTTACTGTATTAAATAATTTGTATTTCTAAAAAGAAAAATTTGCTTAACACAAAAACTTCCTATTACCAATTTTAAGTTTATTCTTCAGAATTTCTGCACGTCTGATGTCTAACTGTATGGCGCTATTTGGGCTGGATGGCGTGTTTGGTACTACAGGCTTCAGGTTAGATTCCTAGAGTGGCATGGATGTATGTCAGTGTTTCAGAATCGTAAAGTAGGTCCCGGGCTAATTAGCCTAAAGTGTGCAAAAAAAAAAAAAAAAAAAAAAAATGACAGTAGAGTTAGATAAACCAGAATTTTTATCACAGTATACTTCTCTATTTATAATTAAAGTCCTCAAATAAATATTTTTTGGGAAAAAGATACCTGTATCTTACTCGGTGTTTAAGAAATATAGAAATATCCTATAAAAGAATACTTGTTAAGTAATGTTCGAATTAAACAGGTTTTGTCACACAAGCAAATTTTTATTTATTAAAATACAGATTTATAAAAAGAGAAAACCCTAATATTGTTGTGGATAATGTGAAGTACAAAATCAGCTAACAAAATGCAATTAAATCAAGCCTAATTTAAAACAATAATTAATTTTTTTGAGAAGGGAGTTAGATGGAATTTTCTTTCAAACAACATTAGTTTAGCACAAGTTTTTAATTTTTTTAATGCAGAAATTTGCAATAAGCTATGTGTTCTTTTTACTTTTACAATAGACAGTATCAGAATCATGGACCTCCGTGTTTTTGATTAGGACTTCCTATAGAAGGAATTTTATCTTTGAATTTGTTGTTTTCAATTTACAATGAGTTTCACTTGTCATTTATCTGTGAAATAAGTTCTCAACATCTATCACCTAAAGAAATAAATTGTTAGTTTAAGAGAGCAAAATTAACATTCATGGAAAACCACCGCCGTCTTTTTAAAAGCAAAGTTTCCATCATTGTTATAAGAAGTTTAAGATATTTTTTTTCTACCTTTATTTCATAACGTTTTTACAACCTTTTATAAAGTCAAAGGAATAGTACCATTCACCAGTTTTATTGAATGATAGTAACGACCATTATCCATTTTAAAGAATAGTAAATTTGCCATTTCAGAAATCGATTGATAATGATGAACAACTGAGATCATAATTTTTGATAATTTTATTTTCGATATTACACGCTTTTTCTTTTATTACACTTGCCAAATCAAAAAAATATATACAATTTTTATTGCTCCCTGACCAGTCACATTTGTAGTGAAAAAAAAAAAGTCATTTCCTTCAGGTGAGGCAAAATCGATTTAAAGCTCAATAATAATCAGAAAAACGTTTTCAAGTGTCGAAAAGCATTCCCCTATCTGGAGAAGAGAATCTTCTTTCCCTCACTGTTCTTCATTTGCAGAAGCGTTTTACTGAAATGCGCTGCAAATGCAATCATTTTCCAATTAAAGGGATTAAGGAGAGCAGATGAAATCATTTCTCCCTCCCGCTCTTTGGCTTTTTTGTGTTTCAACTTTTGTGTTTTTTTGTGTATAGGTAACGGATCCCCTGCTATCTTTATATCAAAACTGAAATACGGGGAGAATGTTTTCACTTCAACAGGGTTTTAAATGGGCGTCTTTCGACTGAGGGACATTTCTTTTCTGAGTTACAACTTTTTAATATTTCCCTCATTCAAAAAAGATATTTTACTTTCTGAATTTCCATGTTAAAAAAAACTTCTTTTCAAGAGGAAGAAAGGAAAAATCTGTTCAATTTATTTTAGTAAAATGTATTCTTATAAAAATAAATGAAACTAGGCATCATTATGGAAGGCCTATTAACTTTTACACCAATCATGAATTAATATTTTTAAATTAATTAATACACAAGGTTTAATTGAGATTTAAATGTAATTTCACTTTCATTAAAAATAAATTTAGTTATATATCCGAAATATAAAAACAATCAATAAAAGGATTTTAAATTTCACATTGAAGAATATTATGATTCTTTCTTATTAGTATCAATCGACGAATATTAAATATTTTGTACATATTTAATATTTTCCGAAAATCTTTTTTACATTTACAAAATGATTGTATTTTTTTTTGAAGTTTAACCGTCAAGTTAAAGGAAGTTATATATTCATCATTATATAAGCACAATTACTGCACCACTCATCGTTGTAAATATTTAGTTTTGGCATTCAGATTCACTGAAGGGAGAGTATGTTAACGCAATTTAAGAAAATAGCTATGAGAATCGTAACTAAGCCAATGATTTCTATAAGATTCGGCAATTTATTATTATTTTCTTTTTTCAGATCCTTTAAAAAGCTTAATTGAAAATTGTTTATCCCTTGCTCCTTTTAGGAAAATAGTACTACTGTTATTAATAATACTAAAGGAGTCTGTATCTTGTATTATTTCTTCTTATATTCAAAGGTAAATAATATTATCTTCATTATATATTTCAGTATTATTAAGATAAAATGATGCACTATTTTTATCAATTTCTTTTAATTTTAAATCACTCACAGCTAGAACTACTCGCAGTGAAGAAGAATAGTAGAAATGTTTTTATTAATAAAAAGGATAGATAAACGGAAGAATTTCAGAATGTATTCTGCAATTATTATTTACCATCTTTGAAAATCGAAACACATCATTTGTAAGATAAACATTACTAAACTTAATTGATCTAAAATGAATTGTTCATTATGAATACTGCATTACTGGATAATTATATATGAATATAGCATGCAATCCCAATTTATATGTCGTTGTGTTATTTTAATGACTGTAATTAAAATAAAGGTTATTGTGAATTAGAATTATCCTCATAGTATCCGTAGCATTTTAGAAAAAATGCTATGGAGAGATTTTTCTAAACAATTTTAAAGAATTGAAAGAATGCATTATTTATTTAATTTCATCTTATATGTCTATATTTAAACGAAATTGCTATAAGTGGTGCTATAACAAGGGTCTCTCTATTCTCCACATAATGAAATTTTATATATCTGCTTCAAATGTTATTATGTGGATGCTCTAAGCAGAGATATATCAGCTTAGTTTTTTACCTTTACTAATGGACACTTGAGTAGCATTTCTCTAATTGCGCAAATAATTTACCATTTGTAATGTTGAATGTGGGATATTTGTAGATGAAATGTTTCTCTACAAGAGAAAATGTAAACGCATAAAGTAGTTATACTTAGGTAAAGGAAAAGTGTTAATGGTTCTCTTAGAAATTAAATATATGATGGGGATATTTTCAACGATGTCAAACTGTCTTGATTCATTATTTTTTTTTTTTATGCAGGCATGACAGAGAATAAAAGAGAGATTTAAAAATTGCAAGATTATTTAGGACATTAATTTTATAACAAAAGTATTTTATATTATTTTTACATTTATAATTGAGTTAAAAAAAATTTATTTTACATTATACTTGTAGCTATTTTTGCAATAATAGAATAGTTACATGACACTCTATTTTTTTTTTTTCTTACTGCGAATGCCTGAGTTTAAACATGAATGCTACTCAAATCGATTTAACGCGAAAAGTTACTCTATTGATATACAAAAACTCTTTATTAAATTAAAATATGTTTGCTTAAAAACATTATGTTTATATACAGTTTTCGAGAAATAAGGGCTAAAACAAAAACAAAATGATCAAACTTACGCCTAATTTTTTGCAAATGCTATTTTAAATATAGTAAAATCTGTAAAATTAAAAAAAAAAATTCTTACTTACAGCTGTCTGTATAAGCATCTTGACAAGAATAACGTCTGTTTTGAAATGAAGGCCAGAAATGGATTTGATAAAAAGTTTTTAACAGAAATTTTTTTGAATTTAAGAATTTTTTAAGAAATATATGAAATGAGAACATATACAAAACAATCTCGGGTATGTGTGAAAAATAATTTATAATACTTTCTAAAAAATTAAATTTCTAATATTCGCAATAATTTATTTTTATGGAACCTTACATATACAAGTCTCCATCATTCAATATAATAATTCATTCATTCAATTAAAAAAATCACAAATGTAATTAATATAACAAACTTGAATTTTAACGTAAATTTATTAATTTTTCTTTAAATCGATTCCTTTTAGATTGATTTTATTCATATCAATTTAATATATCATGAATAATTAGATATTTTTTTCTATTTTAAATTTCCGATCTATGTACTTTTCTTCCTCTTAAACTAACATTTCTGCTCGACTCATGGTCAGATAGTAACTGGGTCAGTTAGCGTGCATGAAGACTGATTAAAGTCCACTAACGGTGTTCATTTTATTCACTTCTTTCAATATTACGGGACTCGTTTACTATTTGAAAGTGTGCGTAAAGTGTCAAGCATTGGCTTTCGGATTCCCTTAAAGGGTTTTGGACATTCTTCAATGAGACAGGCAAATGCACTGCATATATCCTGATAGTCTTCCCCAAATAAATACAGTACATTCATCCTCTATCAGTATGTGAACATGAGTTTATAACGAGAGACCCAATGTAGAAAAAATAATCAAGTAACCTAAGCTTGTTTTCTATAATAAAACGTATATACGTCGTGAAACTTTTTATTCAATTTCTTTTTTATTCTAGTTTAGTATTTGGTAAAAATACAGAATCATGCTTCTCAATAAATAAAAGTCTTCTCTAAGGCCTACTAAAAAGTAGAATAAGAGAATGTGTAATTAGTTTAATACTGTGTGTAATTACAATAATGCTGCTTAAATTTGATAAAATTAAATGTTGACAATATAAATCTTCTGTCATTTTTTTTGGAAAGATAATTAAAATATCAAATATGTGATTTAGTATTTATCATGCATAATTATATCGTTATATAAGTATTATTGCTGTATTATTTTCAATTAAAAATTCAAATTAAAGTTATTTGATATTTTATACTTAAATAACATCGTATAGCAAAATCGAGCATAATAATATGTGCGGAATAATCATATGTACAAGCATAGTAGTATGTTCCATTTTGTTGAATTTCAAATTTTATAGAAACTTAAAAATCATGCAATTTCATTATTCTTTTATGAAATTAGGCAATGGTAATCATTGCCCAAATGACCATTTCAATTCATAGTATTAGTTTTTTCGTTCTTCCATCTTTTTTTTATATAGCAGAGGAAGTAAAATAGCTCAGAAAGGGAATGTTTCAATCAGGATGGCAAAATGAAAATTAGTTTAAAGTAATTTCTATCTATTCTATTCTTTTTTCTAGTTTCCATAATATCCATCTATTTTTCTAAGAACTCTATGCTCTATTAATAATAGCAAAAAAATTGTAATTTCGTAGTATAAGTTAAAGTTTAATGAATAGAGAGGACATAACATGTTTCTGAGAAAATAGTCAGGATGCGTAAATTTCACAATTTTTCTACGAAAATGGAACAAGAAAATGGATTAGGGATAGAGAAGCAATTTGTGAAAGCTTTAGATAAAGATGTCGACGGATATTTGAAACAGGTTTCCTTATTTGTTTGATGCCACATATAATGAATCTTGATTGTGCCTCACATTCAAAGCAGTTAGTTTGAGGTTATAATGAAAGAGATGCAAAAATGAAACGTAAATAAGCAATTAAAAGCAATTTAGAGAACAAGAGAGATAAAAATAGTCTTTTATGTATTTAGGAAAGCATATCATCTTAGTTGCTTGGTTGCAAAATAAGTGTAAAAATGGGTTTATTTTCGCCATAAATAGAATATTTTTCAAAAGACCTTTTCTTCTTTCTGAAAATTAAAGAGGAAGGTTAGGTTAAGATATGAAAGAAATGGAGAAAATTTAGCGAATGATGAAAATTAAAAAATATATAACAGCAAGTTATTGGTGATTGCTTAAATAAGACATAAAGAAGGAATTGCAAGCGAAAGTAAACAAAGAGAAAATATCTAAAACAATAAGCAGAAACATTGAAATTTTCTATTAAACTTTAACATAAAACTTTAAACATTTTTGTCTCTATTTATAAATATTTTATGATACATTTTATAATATAATATATCCTTCTTTAGCCTTTCCTTTTTTAACAAAATATGTTTAAAATATGCATGTGTTTTCCTATAAGTGTTGAGTACTTTGAAATGGAGTCATTTATTATCGGAGCAACAAATGTGTAGTGCACACAGCATTATCTAGCACACAGATCGATCGGGCTTGTTGCATTGTAACCATCCTATAGAAGGAATATCTCTCCTGCTTGCAACTCAAGGACTTTGCAGATATTGAGGCGAGGCTATTCGAATTCACTTCATTGTCCTTCAATTCAATTTCAAAAGCAGTTGCTCTTTTATCATTTAATTTATTAATATATTTTGGTACAAAAGTTTTCTGAAAGAATAACAAATTATGATGTGATCCAAGATATAAATATATTTTAAGAAATCAGCACTGATAAAAAATTTAGAAGCCTTTTTTTCACAAAAACAGATGCTCACAAATAAAAAAAAAAAAAAGTATTTAAACATAATGGATTAATAATAATATTTTTATTTAAGTATATAATTAAAATGCTAATATTCTGTATTCCGAATAATATTCTGTAGTAGCTGCAGAATTCACAAGTGATGAGAATGAATTTTAGAATGCAATGAATAAATGAAACTGATTTTAGAAATAGCTTTAAAGCACTGAAAACAGCCCATAAAAATGAGGAGTTTAACCTCAATAATATAATTACTAATCATGACCATGTAACAGTCAATATTAATTTGTTATTTTAAATTAAAGTAAAGTGCAGTGATGAGTAAACTTATACTCTAATAAAAGAAAATTTTGTCATTTATGAATTCATCTCCATGTCCATTTATCAAACCAGATATAATATATCGTTTGATTACTTGGTATATATTTATAAGGCAATACATAAATAACTTTCATTTAAATTTAATCCATTCAGTGTATTAGATTCAAACTGTCAAAACAATTTATGTTAATTAATGTAGGCTTCTCTACCAGTCTAGCAAATGTTTAATGGCCGGAGTGGGTTGTCTAGGGGTGTATTTCCAAACACATTGACGAAACGTTGGTTTTCTCTCAACAACAGAGATTTTTAATGAAAAGATATTCTATTTACAGCGATATTTACAGAAAGTATTAACACATGACAATGACATTCTCTCGCTGCTTGACACAGCCCGTTCCAGTTTCGACTCCTACGTTGACGGCTAGCGTTCTCCTGCAGCGCCCAGCCACGAAGCTTCTTTCCTTCTAACCAGGGCCAGAGTTCAAAGTCGAAATCCTGCCATTACATGGCAAAAGGTTTGCGTCAGACACATAGTTCGTGATGCATCGCCATCTGCTGATTAGCATACAAACAAATCCTACAGAATCGGCCATCCTGCAGGTCACTGCCCACAGTGACTTAACACACAAAAATCAAATAATTGGAGAATATGATTATCAGTAGTTCACATTACTAATGGCAAAACGTCAATCAAATATCATATTAATAAAGTAACTCAAATCAACTCAAATCTAATAATGTCTAAATCACATTTTTCAGTTTGTGAAAATAGCCAATAGATTAGTTACATTTCTTATTTGGACAACTTTTTATGAATAAGGAATCTAATCGATATATGATGATCCATTTTAAATTACAAAGTGTGTCATGACAATTATATGTTTACAAATATATTACAATAAAAATCAAAGAATTTTTTAAATAGATAGCTAAAAAAAAAAAAAAAAAAATAATTAGACATTTTAAATACTCCTTATTTTGAGCTATAACTGATAAGTAATTGGAAATAATTGATTGAAGTACAAAATTAAAAATATTGAACCAAAACATATTTTAATGTTAAGTTTGAGTGCTTTATAAACAGGAATTGTTTAGAAAATTAGAAAATAAGAACATACACTGCTTATCTTGAAATTCAGGGTGAGGGAAAATATGCAGCTCTGTTTGTAAACCCTCTACAGGATTTCAATTGCTATTGCACCCCGATTTTACATTAATTTCTGTGTTTTCTTCCCCTTCCACTTTACTGAAATCGAACATCCCGAACTATCTAGATCTTGAAACATCTAGATCTATATCCTACAATATTTACCGAAAGCATCCTTTATTAACGCGCATGCGCAGATGAATTGATATAAATATTCATTTGCCGCCTAGCTACGGACTGAGATATTTTGTTGCATACGTAGGGTGATGTCCAAACTGTTTATAATAGATGTTTGGATGAACTACGCTTAGAATTGGAGAATTAATTGGGCTAGAGTTTTTCTCATTTTAATTAATTGCTTATTGACCGATTTCAATTATATTTTAAAGTTGAATAGCAATGTTCAGCATTATCTGAGTTAAATTAAAAAAGGAAATAAAATTATTTTTCAAGAATTAATTTTTAATAGATCGGGCACATCCAGCTTGAGCCACATTTGAAAGGAGAATTCGTTTGATATTACACAAACTAATCTTATCAACAGATTTAAAGGAGAAAAATTTTTGTCGCTAATGTTCAGCGTATGAGGCGAACCCTGAGATATAGGCATAAATGTCACAGCATAATCAGCTTCTTTATTTCATATACTTCAGATTTTTAGTGGGTCAATAAATTTTAATGAAGGAAATAAAAAGAAATATTTTATAATAAAGAAATAAATTAAGAAAATGTAGTACAATTAGAAACTTAAATAGGCATTTGATATATTAAACTCCTAAATTTTCTTAAATTTTTAGTAAAAAAATAAATAAATGGTTTTTTTTTTTTAATTAACCATGAATTATTTCATGGTTAATTACAAAAATTAAATGCTGTTAAAATAAAATGCTAAATGGTGTTAATAATTTAGCCCCACATGTATTATTCGGTCATGTTTCACTGAGGAAAAAACAAGTTGTACGGCGGAATCAAGTCCAAAATTCTACAAATTAATTGTAATACTTTTAAAAACTCTTTTTTTTTAGTGTATAATAAAAAATTCTTGTCCTGTGCACTTGTTTTAAAGAGTATATTGGCTTATTTACCTTAAAAAAAGAAAATATTATAAAATAACAAAGAGTAAAAGAAATATAGGAATTTCTGTTCAGAAACTAACAGTAAAGTACTGAAATGCAAGGAAGGAAGGGGAAGCCCTGATATAGATATTACTCAGCACAGAATTTCAGAGAAGATTCAACAATCAGAGGGCTAAAGGTAAATCCTCTTGTTGGTCCCTTACACTTAGTCCTTTTTTAAAAAACAGATTTCAAAAACAACTATTAAAACCTTCAAACATTTACTTTGTAAATATATTTATTACTTCAGAAATATCAGTTATTTAATTGTCGCTTGCCAGTAAAACTTTTTGAGTCATAAATGTTTAGCATGTTTACGGAAAAAAACATCTGGATTTTATTTAAATGGATTTGCATTTAATTAATTATTCGTGGAATAATCATGAAATTGATGAAATTATAAATAAATTTATAAGTGTTCCAAAAATTCTTCGCTTGAATATCTGTCTAGAGAAGAATAAAATTTACTTTATTCAGTTTTAAATTGCAAATATATAAATATTAGTTTATTTTAATTTAGCATTCAACCATGTGAATAATATTAAAATGTTTTTTTTAATTACTTCTAATAATTTATACATATATATATATATTAGTTATGTATGTATATATAATACGCAAAAGGGGGGCCAGAATGGCCGAGTGGCTAGCGCTCTGGAGCCCTGTACCACAGGGTTCGAGTTTGTAGTGGTTCGGAATCCACTTTAAACCGTACGTCCCGGTCTAACAGGATCATAGAACGTTGCGGGGGCATTGTTACTGCGCGTCCGTGGCTTATTTTCAAGTTACACGCGCACCTTGGATAATGCAAAGTGAGTAACGTTTGAGCAGCGCTTGCCTTAAGGCATCCAAGGTAGCTGTCTAAGTGTTTGCTAGCTGCATTAGAAGAAAAAAAAAAAATAATACGCAAAATGTACAAATTTGAGCCATCGCTAATTTATTTTCCTTCGAATATTATCCATCTATTTTATAGTCTTCCCTATTGCCTTCATTCTGTATAATTGTTAAGTAGAATATTATGGAAGGCCCTGGTCTTGATGGATACAGTACTGTCCTTTGCAACACCTATTCACAAGTAGATGGGCTATTTGCAATCTAAGTTGCATTCAAAATCTGAAGCAACCTGTTCCAAAATAGCTGCCTATTATTCGTTTCACGAAATAATAACTAAATTGAACGTTTACTATTGCCAAAACTGTAAATCTCCATCAGACGAGAAAGAGTTTTTAGAATTAGAAGGAGTTTGTACTTCATTGCTCATTTGCTTGAGTTTTTAACAAATAAATGAAAAAACCTTAACCTTAATGACTGAATAATGACAGAGATGTGTGGTTCAAGAATTGGGGATTCATCATGAAGTCTTGAGTTCGTTGTATACGAGAAGTTTGTAAAAGAATGTTTCGGCCATTGTGTAAACAAATTTTTAAAATTCCGTGAAAGTTGTACCGAAATTCTCAGTATTAGAAAAAAATCAAAGCAAATTATTTCATATTACCCAATCCTTATGGATACCAAAAATAAAAACAATTTTCACAAATTGGGATGCTGTAGTAATATTGCTTTTATAATAAACTTTAGTAATGTTTACGGTTACACTTTATAAATACTAAAATATAATTTTCTTAATATTTGTTAGTAACGAAATCGAAGAGGAAAATAGAGTTTCTGAAAAGCATACTTAATTCAAGGTTATTATGTAGTTTTTATTCTAGTCTGTCTAACTACTGGAAACTACTGTACGCTAGACTACTTGCTATTATACAGGATAATTTAAGTGTGGTAAGTCAGAAATGCAAGTAAAGACACTTTTCTCAATAAGTGCTTAGTTAATTACTCTTATTTATATTTACATTGTGTAAACTATTTGTCATTATAAATGGCAACAGATGGCGCCACGAACAAGAGACTCTTCCATAACTCCTCCTCCTGTAACTCCATATAAGGCTATTGTCTTATACGGGGATTAAAAAAAGTAAGAGCAAGGGGATGCTGATGGCGGGCGGTTGCTCGAATAAGTATTTTGGAATGTGAATAAATGTTTTATATATATCAACTGAAAGTGTGTTAATTCATGAGAACAGAAAAAGAAGATAACAATTGTTTCTACAAAATCAACTTATTGCAGATAATAATTAGAAAGCGTATATTTAAAGGGAAAACCGCTTGATTTTGTAATTCTCGCCCTTCATCCCAAAATGTGGATAATTGCATATGAGCTAAAACCATACTTTTAAAGATCTTAATTGGCGTCCATGCTTTAACTTTATCTTTAAAGTAAAGAGGAAGCGTATGTCGCAATATAACAGAGCATATATATATATATTTTCATTTGATTTGGAGTCAATACCCACATATAGGACTTATGCAGCGTTACTCAGGCTAAACTCTGGAGCCCGTATAGGTCCCACCTAAAAAAAAAAGAAATGAGGGCGGAATTACCTTTATTAGGGTATTACAAAACTAAGGGCAGTGCTTGTTGCCAGCGCGCTGTAATGACTTTATGTATCCTTTGGGGGTGAGTATTTCCCCGCTCTCCTTTCGTAGTGCGTCGCAATCGAAGATTACAACTGACAACACCCACAACAAAAATAATTGGACCGTATGCACCGGTAAAACAACTCAAAATCTCAAGTACAAAACTTTTTTTATTAGAGTGCGTCATAGGATGCTAAATATCAAAGTGAATATAATTTTTTAAAACAAGAATGCTTTTTATCCCATAGTTAAAAATGTAACTACTATTTACTCCTTCTTTACACTTAATAAATTTTAAAGCTTACAACACCGCCATCAAAGTGCTCCAGAAAAGGGTGTCAAAATGGAAGTAAATACAATCGTAATGTTCTTTCTAAAACAGTTACGTTTCAATTGCTATTCACTTCGTCTCTTAGTAACTTTTGGAGAAAAGACAAGTATTAAAAACAATGGTTTATAAAATTGGATATCTTTTATCACACAGCTACAGTGTAAAATGTACGTTGTTGCTAAATAGTGACTGTTATTTACTTTCACTATTACGAACTTACACTTAGTAATTTTAGAACTTTGATATTAAATTATATAATAAGGAATGAAAATTTTTCTTGCTATTATTGCAATTTTTCTTCGAAATAAAAAGGGATGTCCTTTCACAGAATTAAAATGCTTTCTCCATTCCTTGTCAATTACATTTAAAATCGTTCGGAAGCTCATGGATTATAATAAATAGCTCATGGATTATAATAAAGCATATTATAATAAAAGTCTTATATCAAACGACAGTTTTATTTTTAAACATTTTCACTCTATTAAAACTATTAAGTATTTTTAAAATTACTTTTCCTTCTTCCAATAAAGTTTTTATAATTTTAAATGTTTACTAATTTAACGAATACAACACCTGAATCTGGCTTAAGCAGTCTTACATAGTTGACATTTTTTTACAGAAGATGTTATTCATTAAGAAATTATGAATAAAGTTTTTAAGGAATTGTGAAAATGTAACTTTTCTACGGTTATATTTAGTAAGGTAGTAATTAGAATGTTTCAAATTTGATGAATTAAACCATTATTTATTATGTTGAATAATTAAGATTACAACAAGTGTTTGAACTGATTTACAACTTTTTAACTCTTCCAGTAAAAGTAAAAAATATTTCTAAAAACTTTTTAGTTTTTAACAAGCATGATTAAATTTTTAAATATTCAACAAAAAAAAACTAATATATATATATATAAGCAATTAAACAAACACTGCATTTTTTAAAGGACGAACATATTTTAGTGCCGCTCTAAAGTGCTTGTAATTGAAAATAGTGTTCACACACGTCTTTCGTCGAAACTTTGGTGTCAGCAGCATTTATTGAAGATTTGTTTACACACACAAAAAAAAAATTAAATTTTAAGAGAGAAGCAAGTAGAAATAGAAAGAAAATTCCCACATAGCATAATAAAAAATAAATATTGTTGGTCTGTAAAATTACTTCGAAGCAATATTTAAAAAATTATTTAAATTCAATTATTTAAACATAATACATTCGATAGATTTTAAAATAAAATCTGTTTTTAAAAACAAATCACTGTTTAAAAATTTACACTTTTGCATGTTTCACAATTTTCAATTTCAACTCTCTAATATTTTGATATAAGATAAAAAAAAATATTCTTTAAATATTTGTCAAGAAAGAATAGAAAAGAATTAATTTGCTTTTCTTCAGATTGACATTCGATAACTAGCATACTTCTCTTTTCCGATTCAACGTGCTTTTTTTACTAAAACGTCTGTGTTAAAGGCAATTATTATGTCAATAAGCTATTATTTCGAAAGTCTATCTGCGTCTCCATGGAAACACACATTTTCACACCCACACACATATCCTCTACCTTCTTGTGTGTTTTTAAAGTGCAAAACAAAATTTTGATTTAACAATTAATGCGATGGATTGCAGAGAACTGGGAAAGGTGGAATTAATTTTTCTAAGCTGAAAGTTTTTCCGGAACTTTGGTAAGAAAGAAGATGGCTGCAATTACCTCTCTACAGGAGCAACAAAATTTGCAGTTGTTGGAGAAGAAAAATTGTAAAATTTTCTTTTCTACAGTAACAATTTTTCAAACTATTGTAAATGTTTTTTAATATTTTCCTTCCTACACTACTGGTCATTAAAATTGTTACACCAAGAAGGCGACATGCTACAAACATGAAATTCAAACGACAGGAAGAAGATGCTGTGATATGTAAATGATTAGCTTTTCAGCTCATCCAGACAGAGCAGGCTCCTGTAGCGACATCTACAATGTGTTTAAATGTGGAAATTGTTCAGCCGGTTTCACAAACTGCATTTGAACGTTGTTGCCTGGTGAAAAGTGGTTGTGATGCCTCATGTAAGAAGCAGAAATGCGTACCAGCACGTTTCTGACTTTGATAAAGGTCGAATTCAAGCGTACCGGGATTGCGATCTATCGTATCGCAGTATTGCTGCTCGCGTCGGACGAGATCCAATGACTGTTAGCAGAATATGGAATCGATTGGTTCAGGACGGTAATACGGAACGTTATGTTGGATCTCAACGGCCCCCTATCGCTAGCAGCCGAGAAGGCAGGCATGTTACTCGCATGGCCTTAATGGATCGTGCAGCCACATCACGCTCCCTGAGTCAAGAATCGAGGTCTTTTGCCTTTCATTTGTCGTTTCATTTTTTCAGATGAATCCAGGTTCTGTTTACAGCATCAAGATGGTCGCATTCGTGTTTGGCGGAATCGACATACTGGACCATCACCTGGCGTGAGGGTATGGGGTGCTATTGGATACACCAGATCTTCCTTGATACGGTAAATGTTCGGCTGTTACCCTGGACTGCCCGTCCACCAGATCTCTCGCCAATAGAAAACATCTGGTCCATGGTTACAGAGCCAATGACTCTTCACCATACGCAGTCACTACGGTTGATGAGCTGTGGCATCGTGTTGAAGCTGCATGGGCATCCAATCTCTGTTTGACTCAGTGCCTAAGTGTATTAGCGCTGTTATTACTTCCAGAGGTGTTTGTTGTGGGTTCTGATTTCTCAGGATCTTTGCAACCAAATTTATTGAAAATTTAATCACTTGTTATTTGCAGTATAATATATTTGTCCAACAAATATAATTTTGTTATCTGCATTTCTTTCTTGTGTAGCAATTTTAATGGCCAGTAGTGTATTTCTGGTTCCAATAAAATAATCTCTTAAATGTTAAAAAATATTTAATTCATCCTTTTTTTATTTCATTTTAAATAAGCTGATTGAATTATGTGGACAGAGATCTCCAGCTTCAATAAATAACATACTGCAATGTTCTTAGCTACACTTTGGTATGTAAAGAAGAAAGAAATACTGGTAAGAAATGTATATAAACTTTGCAAGATCAGTAATCAGAAAGGTTCGAGAGAGAAATGTGAAATTTATTCCAATTTTTTTTTTTCATTTGATGACTTCAATATTGAAAATTGATTATTACATTTAAATATTAAATTTAATTAAACTCATTCATTTGGGGTTTCAAAATACATCGCCTATTCAAATACTTCATACATTCCTTTTTTTTTCTTCCATATAAATTGAAAGATAATTTTAAGAACTTGGGTTAATTCTTTGAGAAAACGAATATTTATTGTTGAAACATAAAGAATAATTAAGAGTTAAATGTTTGAGGTAATATATGAATTGACAGACGTTTGAAATCCTCGATGGTTTAAAAATTAGTTTTTATTAACATTTCATTAAAGAAAATCTAGATTCTATTGAGACACTTCAACCACATGACATTTGGAAATTTTGCTTTACATTTTTGTCTCATCTAAAAACTCACATGTCACTGTAGTAATCATTATGTATACGTGGAGTAAAATATTTTTTAAAAATATTCTACATATATAATTTTTATAGTAATTTTTATGTCATATGAAGAAAACCTCGTAATCTACTATTTATATAAGACACTGGCAAAATCATCGCCGAATCTGGTTTCTGATGGCAGTGACATCAAGTCATCTAACCAACGAATTAAAAACTTAATGTAATCGGAGTAAATTATAGCTTGACCCTTAATTGAGGGGAAATATATTCTGGTAATGCTATCGATTATTCCTTTGTTATTCATATTAAAATTAAAATATTTACTATTCATTTTCTCGTTTTAAACAGAACATAATTTTCAAGATTGTTTCCTTAATAACAGTAAATGTAGTATAAAAAAAGAGTAGACACTTATATTAATAGATCCTTATTATTAAATAAACAAATAACCACATTATGTGTACTGTATGCTTGCAGCAAAATAATTTAATAAATATATCATGAAATCCTTTTTTTCTTATTGGGTTAATTTAGGATTATCCTGAATAAAATCAATCTTCGCCACCCAATTCCATTACACTGTAAAAAATATTTTGTGTGTGGTGCTTACAAAGAAAGAAATAGTAAGTAAAGAAATTAATAAGGCAGTTTTGTAATTTTAAAAACTTATTTCTCTTTTTATAATGTCAATCAAAAATATTTTTTATCTTAACTAACTACTTTGATTGATCGAAGAAGATTCGTACTTTGAAAAGTAGTATTTTGTTCACATGTGTAGAACATAAGAGGTCGTTTTTATTTTGCACATTCTTTCAGTTTGCTATTTTTATAATAAATGGAATTGTATTTAAATTTTCATTAATTTCCTTGTTTTTTATAATACAAAAGGAAACTCTTTTTCAAACTGTAATTTTGCTTAAGGAGAATGCAATATTTGGTTTCTTTACTTTTTTTATGAAATTTCTAGAAATTAACACTTTATTTGCTACTATAATTGAAACAAATAGTTAGCAAATGATAATTGTGAATTATGATGTGAACATTGATGTAAGTGTGCTCAATTACTGGTAGAAAAATCTATTTTGAAAGAGGGAAATGTTGCTAAGTCTGACAATTATCATCTGGAAAAATCAATAAATTTGTTTAGTGTATTAACTAGTGTTTTAATTAAAAATATTTTTACCACATTTTATTGAGGAAAACCACTTTTCTTTTTAGAGTTTGTCTTTATTTCAATAAAGATAATGACAATGAAAAACAAAAGAATCACTATCATTAGAAAGAAAATACCGACATTCTTCTCTGCTAAGCGGATGAATCATTTAATTGTTAAAAGATTGCACTTGAGAGCAAGAATTTTTATAAGGCTTGCAAATGAAGAGAAAATGTTATTACGTCGTTGATATATTCACACAAACACACACACAAAAAAATAGAAAGGAAAAAAAAAAAACGTCCGCTGTTTTGCCAGCTACGTGAAGAATGCTTTATGTGGAGTTGTCTTCTTTTAATCTGCTAGATGCTTTATCTGTTGCGCTTTTTCGAGACGTTTTTTATTTTATCGAAAGTATTTCTTAAAAACAATATTGACTTGAAGAAGACCTTTTTTCACTTGAAGAAAATGTTTTTTAATAGTAAATCAAGACATTTCAACAGGATTTGGAACTTTTTACCTTGATACGTTTTTTAAAAAAGACAAGCTGTGAAAATCCAAAATTATACGTGAACGCGACTAAAAATACCATTAATGATATCATAACATAATAACACCTACACTGGTGTCCAAAAGTTAAGCATAAATCGTAAAATGCGAAAAACATGGAGTAAATATTCGTAAAATTATTTCAAATTTCTTGCGGATATTAATTGGGTGAAGAAGAAACATTGGGTTTATGCAAAACATTTCAGCCGACTATGTCCTCGCGAAACACCTGCGCTTGTCGGAACGCAGAGAAACCGATTCACGCAGCATAGGCAGTTCAGACAAGTTTCGTGCAACTGCTGTGCGTAGGAACGTTGTTAACCATCAAACAAAGTGAATGATATTACAAAGACACCAATTGGACATGTTTGCGAAAGGTAGAATCGTTGGAATGCTGGAATCCGGACGATCACAAACCGAAGTGTCTCGAATTTTGAATGTGGACCAGTCTGTGATCTCAAGACTGTGGCAGAGATTTCAAAGAACGGGAGATGTTACCCGACAACCAGTATCAGGTCGACCAAGAGTCACAACCCTAGCCAAGACCGATATCTGGTAATAAGTGCTCGACGTCAGAGGGGCTGTACTTCCAGAGCACTGGCTTCGGCGCTCACAGTCGCCACTGGAGTTCGAGACAAACTGTTTACAGAAGACTCAATCATGCTGGCCTGTATGCCAGAAGACCAACAATTTGCATTCCCCTCACGTCGACGCATCAACGCGCTCGTTTCAACTGAAGTTTGAAACATCAACATTGGAGTGTGGGAGTGTGGGCCAATGTGATGTTCAGTGACGAGTCCCGGTTTAGTCTGAGTAGTGATTCTCGTCGGGTAATGATATGGAGAGAACGTGGAACACGATTTGAATCAAGAAACATAACGGAAAGACATCATTTTCCATCAAGGGGAGTAATGGTATGGGCAGGCATCATGATGGACCGCCGCACAGACCCCCATTTCTTTTACACGGGGTCTGTGACTTGTCAAAGATACAGAGACGAAGTTCTTGAGCCTTATGTTCGCTTGTTTCGAGGTTCTGTCGGTCCTGACTTCATATTCATGGATGATAATGCGCCATGTCACCATGTCAAGAAGCTTGGAACCGTTTGGGCCCACAACTCATTCGTCATCTCATAGCAAGTATGGTAAATCTCTGTGCAGCGTGCCTGGCTGTCAGAGGTGACCACACGCCTTATTAAACTGCAGCATCAGTATTTTATTTAATGTTTTCTTTCATTTTTTTCTTTAAAGTGTGAACCCTTGCTATGCTCAGTTTTCTTTCAAACTGCTACTTTGGATAATAAAATTAATTATTATCGTTCTTTTGATTTGCTTTCTTATTTTATAAGCATTTTACACTCATATCAAGTTTCCCGTCATTCTGATTTACAGTTACTTCTTTATTCACATAATTATCAATTAGAAAAAAAGTTAAGCATAATTGATAATTATGTGATTAAAGAAGTAAAGGTAAATCAAAATGGTGGGAAACGTGATATGAGTGTAAAATGCTTATAAAATAATATATATATATATATATATTGTATGTAACAAATATGGCCTTTACCTTAGTTTACAAAAAGAATTGATCTTTACTTCGCAATAGTAGTTTTTGCTAATAATTTGTCCACTCAGTGAATTATAATATCACAATATGATCGGTTTTGTATGAAATAAATAAAAGAAATCATAAAAGAAATGTTTAAAAGTATTATTATTATGTTCCAACATTTCCATTTAAAATTTAACTTAATTACTAACCCCACAGGTTGAAATTTGCTGGCAAATATGTTTTGGTGAATCGGTGATGATTGTGGCAACTTGTGTAAATGTCGATAATCGTGCCGCCTGGTGATATTCTACCTAGTTAACGTTTTTCTATTACAAATATAAATCCTGTCAGAAGAAAAAAATTTCTTCTCTACTTATCGGTGAGCTATTTGTGACATACGTAAGTATAAAAATTACGATAAATGATATTTTCCTACATACTACTTAAAAAAAATGGATTCAATGAGTGCAAAATTTAGAACTGATAAAGCCCCTTTCATGAAAACTGGACAATGTAAACAGCTCACGCAAAAATTTTTTTTTTTTTATCTTTCGTTGGTTTTCTTACCTTCTTATTTGCTTAAATGAAGGAAGGCGAATGCATTGAAATTTTGCCTCATGATTCAAATTCTTAATTACTTATAATATTATGCCTAGCTTCCAAATATACACTATTTGAATTTGCCAGTTATATTCAAAAAAACATTTTTTTTTTTTATATATTCAAGTCGAAAAGGAATAGTCTCCTTCCGTCTATGTATTATTCAATTAAAGTACACTAATATATTTGTATTTGCAAAAAAAAAAAAGTTGTTCTCTCAAAATGTACAAGTTTACTTTATTATTCAATTAAAAAGCGAATTTCTACAAGATCAATTCAGAGATATTATGATATATACAATGCAATTCCTTACAAAGCGTCAAATAAGTGATGTGCAATTCCCTCGAATTTAAAAATTTTAATTACGTTTTTTTAATATAAAATAAATTTCTAATCAATATCAGTATGAAAGCACTTTATTTTTAAAATATTGGAATATTTCGATAAAACAGAAAAAAAAACTAAATTAAGATTTCTACTTAAGATTACATGGATTACGGAAATAAATTCCTGAAAATTAATTTTTATTACATAAAATAAAAAAATCTCACCGAAACATATGTAAATCTACTGTAATCCATTTATAACATATAATTCAATATTGATAAAGATATAAAAGTTTATGAAAATATTTCGATTAATTTAAAAAGATGTAAATTTATCTTTATGATCCAATGGTGTCATGTTTACATATAATTTCCCACTCAAAGTAAATGCATATTAAATTGAAAGGCAAAGTAATAATAGAATACATCATTTATTACCTATTTCAAAGAGAATGTCAGACTTTTTTTATTGTATGGATCCCTTTACTTCCTGAAAATATAAACAATGCATCGATTAAAGCACTTAATACAGTAAATTACATATAATTAATTAAATTAATTTCCACAAACACGTTATATAATTTATGAACTACTAAACTATTGATTCTCAAGTAATATCTAGCCAGAGGACAAAACATAAAAATAAATTGTGCACTATGCAGAGTAAAGGGAGATATTCATCGGAAAATTTTTTTTACATAGTACGCAAGCCAGTCGGAAGACTAATATTTTGCCTACTCAGTTTGAAAAGAAAAATTAAAGTTAGAGATGAAATAGTAATTATATATATATATAGCATTATTAGCATATATTAGCATATTAGCATAATATAATCTGATATATATAATTCTCGTGTCACAGTGTTTGTTGCCAAACTCCTCCGAAACGGCTTGACCGATTCTTATGAACATTTTTGTGCATATTTGGTAGGTGTGCGAATCGGTCGTAATCTATTTTTTAAGCCCCTAAGTGATAAGGGTGGCCCACCCCTAAATATTTTTTAAACTTTTTTTGGCAAAACAATGTAGTCGGTAACAATGTAGTGTTTTTTTTTTTTTTTAGTCGGGACATTACAGCACGTGAGTTTAAACAAAAATTATAGTTTTTAATCGGCTTCATTTTTTTTTTGACTTTTTATTTAATTAATTGATCTTATATAAATCAACACGTGTTGTGAACTCGCTCCAACAACGGCCGTTGCTTTACCTGTATATATTATAAGCAACATTTTTGTGGGGAATAGTTTTAATTTAAAAGAGAAATATTTACGTGTTTTAATTTAAAAGAGAAATAAATATACGTGTTTTATCACTGTTAAAGGTAAAAAAATGACACTTCTTATAATAAGAGCACAAATACTATTATATTTACACGTGTAGCGTGTGTTAATGTTTAGTTAAGCAAAATTAGCAACTTTATTATTGTTCTAAGAAAAATAAAGATGGCTGTTGTTGCGTTTTAACTTCCAACAAGACAATGCAGATCTGCGTATGAGCATGGCGCACTTTCATGAATCACAATCGCAAGAGGCACGAGATGAACGAAATCGACAAAGAAGATTAGAACAAAGACAAGCGCGCCGATACCTAGTCAACACACGTAGAGCAATTGACCAGCAGCGCCAAGAAGTACATCGCCAGAAGTACATTCAGCGCTTCGACTAGCATTCCAGTATGAGCCTAATGTTGAATATTACGCTCATTCCAAAGTGGACATTGGTACTATGGACAAAGAATATCCACATTGTCATGCACTGAAATTCAAAAATGAACCAGCCGGATTGTGTTGCGCATCAGGAAAAGTTCAACTACCGTAAATTAGAACACCACCCTTACTTATCGGTACGGATCTAGATTCTAGCCTGCTCCTGAAGTCAATTCACACATTTAATTCATGCTTCCAAATGACATCATTCGGAGCAACAGAAATAGTTAAAATAATGCTGCAAACGGTCAACAATTTAATTCGACGTTCAAAATCAAAGGCCGATTTTTCACAAAGTTGGATCAATGCTGCCATTGCTAGACGAATCTTATAAATTTTTACAAATTTATTTTATGGGTGGTGAGGACTCCGAAAGCGCACTCGCCAATCGCGTGGATGCACGTTGCGGCTACAATAACCTCAATTCACCTTTTGCCAGGCGTATTGTTAGGGAGCTGGACGCTCTGCTGAATGAGCACAATGAACTTTTAAAATTATTTAAATCCCACATGCCCAAATTACTAGGTGATAATCACGCTATTGTCATTAATCTGATAAAACACCAGCTGTAGAGCACATACGTAGATTCAATGCACCTGTTGTTGACGACGTTGCCGGATTCAGGGTTGGCGACCGTACAGCTTCACGTCAAATCGTGATCGAAGAAGAGATGATAATCTTCAATTCATTGCTGATGCCCACCGTTCATTTGACGCTCTCAATATCCGCTAATTTTCTGGAAAGGACAAGACAGATATTTCATGAACATTAAACAACGAGATCCCGTAACAGGTACTTTATTCATTAGTAAGAACATGATTATTTATTTTCAATTAATTTAAATATCTTATTACAGGAGCCGAAACAAAAAAGAATGTTAGCTCGAAGGATTATTCTGCGATGATTGATGATTAGACTCGGCCAAGACAACGTCATTCTGCGATGTCGGGAGCTTTTTACAACAATTCATGGTCGACATGTACGTGAAGATTGAGAGCGAACGACTATGATACTTAAGCCATAACCAACAGAAGCTGCGTGCGGAAGAATATATTCACTTGCGAGACGCTATTGCGAACAAAGCTGACACTGCTGAAATTGGTAACTCTGTCATTCTGCCATCATCGTACATAGGTAGTCCAAGTCACATGCAGGAATACATACAGGATGCTATGGCTTTCGTGTGCGAATACGGACGAACGTGTTTTTTCATCACGTTTACATGCAATACAATTCCAATGCATTCATCGCCTTGCATGGTAGAGGGAAAATGTACAAAGCGCTTTCCTAAAGATTTCACCAATGATACGGTCAGACATGTCGACGGGCATCCAATATATCGTCGAAGAAGTACCGATAATGGTGGGCAATCATTTACTAAAACTATCAGTAACGTAGACATTGAGATTGACAATAGTTGGGTTGTACCATATTCACCCACTCTGCTGAGCAAAACGTTCAATGCTCATATTAATGTTGAGTTCTGCAGTTCGGTAAAGAGCATAAAAATATATTTGCAAAAGGTATGTGAATAAAAAGAAGTGATATGGCTGTATTTAGAATTAAAAATACCAATGTGAATGCTCCTCCATTGAATAACAACGATGAAATAATGAATTACCAAATTGACCGGTACATCAGATCCAATGAAGCTGTCTGACATATCTTCGGGTTTCCAATTCTTGAACGGGATCCAGCAGTAATCCATTTAGCTGTCCATGTTGAAAACGTCCAGCGCGTATTTTCACTAATGAGACAGCGCTTAATCGTGCTATAAATCCACCAAACACTACACTCACCGAATTTTTGAATTGTGTAATCGTGCGGATGCTTTTGGTGCCTTCGCACAAACACTACTCTTTTCAGAAGTACCACGCTATTTTTACGTGGACTCAATCAAAAATGGATGCCTGCAAGCAAGGCACACCAGTTGATGCATGTTCCGGTTTATTCAAATCAAATAATGTGGGTCGTGTATATGCAGTCAATCAAGGCAGACTGAGTGCGTTTTTATCTGAGAATGTTGTTGGTTAATGTCACCGGCCTATTGTCATTTCAAGATATGAAACGTGAACTGCGGTATAATACTGTAGAAATGGCAGCGATTGTTACGCGCAATGTACCACTACTGACTGATGAACAAAAAACCATTTACGACCGCATTATGCTGGCAGATTCGGCAGGCCAAGGGGATTTTTATTTTTGGATGCACTAGGTGGAACTGGCAAAACATTTCTCATTTCGCTACTTCTTGCCAAGATACGATCAAAAATGGCATCGCATTGGCCGTTGCATCATCTGGGATTACAGCTACCTTATTAGATGATGGCAGAACAGCTCATTCAGCATTTAAGCTGCCACTGAATATTCAAAATAACCCAGATGCAGTGTGCAATATAAAGAAACAATCGTCCATGGCCACAGTGCTGAAACAGTGCAAAATTATCATCTGGGATGAATGCACTATGGCACAAAAACATTCGTTTTTCAGGCATTCAACAGGACATTGAAAGATATAAAAAACAACAACAGATTATTTGGTGGCACTGTGTTACTCCTTTCAGGTGATTTCAAGCAAACACTTCCTGTCATTCCACGTTCAACGTACGCTGATGAGATCAACGCTTGCAACATGCGCGTTCAAATGCTTCAAGATCCATCCGCTGAAACATTCTCAAAACAACTGTTAGATATTGGCGATGGGAAAGTTACTGTACATGAAAATACTGGATGTATAAAATTGTCGACAGATTTCTGCACAATCATCGACTCGCAAAATAATCTCATCGACTAATCCCGATGTCTGCACACAATTCAAAATCTTGATTGGTTGGCAGAAAAGAGCAATTTTGGCAGCAAAAATTGTGGACGTCAATGGTTTAAATTCCGAGATACAACAGTTGTTGCCATGGGACTTGGTGTCATAAAAAATCTGTCAGTTTACGATGCCAATGAAGATGTAAATTATCAATTGAGTTTTTGAATTTATTGGATTTGCCAGGCATGCCACCGCCTCATTTACAATTAAGGTTGGATCTCCGATTATTTTGAATCGTAATTTGACCCACCACGACTGCGCAATGGAACACGATTAGTCATTAAAATTGAACTGAACTGGCATTTTGAATGACAAGTACCGAGGCGAAAATATATTGCTGACACGAATCCCTATGATTCCCACAGATGTTCCAATTGAATTAAAACGTATTCTGTTTCCAATTAGATTGGCATTCACAATGACAATCAATAAGTCGCAAGGCTAAACGATGTCTGTTTGTGGTTTAGATTTGGGCACACCAAGTTTTTCCCTCGGACAACTATACGCGGCATGTTCGCGTGTGGATAAACATCCAGTTTGTTTGTGTTGGCTAAAGACGACTAACCAAAAATATTGTACACTCCATTGCACTTAGAGATTGATGTTGATTATTTTTTAATTGCCATAATTAGTAGTAAATATGTAAATAACTATTTTTGATGTATATACAGCTATTATATAATGTAATTTAGAATATATTTGTTCATTTAATAAAGTATAAAGGATGAAAAGTAAATAAAGGGTTAGTGTATTATCATTTTATAGGCCTTCATTGTCTGCAACGTTCCATTCCTCTTCCAATCATAATCACATTTCCACACACTTATGTTTTTTTTTTTTTTAACTAAAAAAATATTTTATAGAAATAATGTATATGGCAAAACAACGTTTGCCGGTTGATTCTAAGCAGGGTTTGGAGCTGTTCAATCGAAATAAATCCGAATTTTTGCGTCGATATGTGACAAGGGATGAAACATGGCGCCATCATTTCACACCGGAGTCCAATCGCCAGTCAGCCAAATGTTAACTAAAGTGATGAACCACTCCAAAGCATGGAAAGACGAAAAATGTCGGCTGGCAAGATTATGGCGTCAATATTTTGGGATACGCATGGTATAATATTCTTTGACTATCTTAAAAAGGGAAAAACCATAAACAGCGACTATTACGTAGCGTTACGTTACGTTATTGGAGCGTTTGAAAGACGAAATCGCGGAAAAACGACCTCATTTGAAGAAGAAGAAAGTGCTGTTTCATCAAGACAATGCACCGTGTCACAAATCAATGAAACCGATGGCAAAATTGCATGAATTAGGCTTCGAATTGCTTCACATCCACCCTATTCTCCAGATCTGGCCCCAGCGACTTTTTCCTGTTCTCAGGCCTCAAGAGGATTCTCGCTGGATAGAAATTTCGCTCCGATGAAGCTCGCCGAAGTGAAGCCTATTTTTAGGCTAAAGACAAATCGTTCTATAAAAATGGTATCGAAAAATTGTATGACCGCTATAATCGTTGTATCGCCCTCGAAGACAATTATATTGAATAATAAAATCAAATTCTATCAAAAATTTTTTTCTCTGCTAGCCTACGAACCCACCTTTTCAGCCCACCTGGTATAAATATATATATATATATATATATATAACTCTATCGATTATATATTAATTCTTCGATTATTTTATTAGTATAATTTTTAGCAAATATTTTTTTTAAATTACACTTTTTAATTTCAGCGTAAAATGAAATTAAGCAAATTCATACTATGATAATAAAACAAATATATGAAAAATGTTTTTATGTTAAAACATTTTATTTTACTTTGAAAATGCTTTACGTAGTACCTATTTTTAAACAAGTGAAGGAATATTAATTTGCTTCTTCGCATTGATACTTAACGGATTTTCGTTTGATTTTCTCCCATATCTAATTGACAGCGCGATATACGTTTGCAAAAATAAGAGTATTGTCTGTATCATTCCTACAATTAGGATTACTGTTACAAAAATGCTACCAATGAGGTTACCTGAAAGTGAGAAAAAATAATCATTACAGCATGTCTTTAAAAATAAGGTTAGAAATGTATGGAATAAAAAAAAAAAGGAAAAAAATTGCAACATTTTTAAGGATACAAACTGCAATTACATTCATTACAGCCTCATCAATTGATCCTATGCAGTATCCTTCATACAGTATATCACAACATCATGACAATTCCATCGCTTCGCAACAAATACAAAATTAATGCAAATTTCAAAAGGGTTTTTGTATTGAAACGATTGCGCAAAAGCAGTTTAGATTTATTTACCTTAAAAAGTAAGAAATAGTTAATATCTTCAAGAATCAGTTTGGCGAGAATTTATTATGATCAAAGTAAATGATTTTTAGAAATCATGAGTTGAATAATTAAAGTCAACATTGGTTTTTCTGTTAATGTTAAGTATTTTTCAAATTGAATTCAAATTTAAATGTAGCCTGAATCGCAAGATTAAAAGAAAAAGAAAAGCAAAATTAGATATGGATTCTTTAAACTATTAAAATACTTCTTGAAATTCAGTTTGTCTTTCAATTCAATTGTCAAGAAGGGCTACATGTTCTTTTACAACCTCATTTACAAAAGATTCATAATCGTTCTAAAGCTATTTGCAATGTTTTGAGAAAAAAAATTCTTAGAAAAGTAGAAATGATATGGGTGGTATTAATGATGAAATTTGGAACTTTGGAATCAAAAACTATCAGACCATTCGTATATAATAGCACATTAGACACGTAAAAAGAAGATTTTCACACAAATGTGACTCGAATTTTAAATCATATCTTAATCTACGGAAGCTAAATGCAAAAACTATTTAAACAACATAAAAAGCATAACTGCATTTGACAAAAAAAACGACATGTTCTGGAATTCAAATTGAGAAATATATTCACTACTAGCGTGATCTAAAACAAGAATCTTGTGCGGACTTCAGTCGGCATACGGAGAATGCTTCATTAATGTGTGACATGTTTTTTCTCATACGTCGAAAAAAGTCATCAGTAGTTTTGCAGTAGTAGTAAAATAACAGAAGTAGAGTGCAGAATTTCATCAGTTACTATATTATTTTATTATGATGTATAATACAAAAGTTTATACTATACGAAATATAGCGAGGGTTTTTTATTTATATGTAAAGAATGTGAAGCTAAATAAATTTTATATTAAGAAATATTTATTTATTTACCAAAATTAATATAATATTTATTTATTTTTTACCAAAATTAATATTTTGTTAAATTATTTATATTAGAAATAGTTGAATATTTGAATAGTTGAACAATCATATGATGAATATGATTTACTTGATATTAAATTAAAATTTTTGAAATTAACTAAATGACCATTTTATAATTTTAGCAATTTGATAAAGATTTAATAAAGTAATAAAGGTTACAAAAAAAAGTTGTATACTACAACTTGATATTAAATTAAAATTTTGAAATTAACTGTGACCATTTTATAATTTTAGCAATTTGATAAAGATTTAATAAAGTAATAAAGGTTACAAAAAAAAAAGTTGTATACTACAACTCAAATTTTTCATTATTATTTTGTCTCTTTTAACTTTAAAAATTGTGATTTCCGATAAGACATACATTCGCGATGGCGATCACAGGGGCAGGCTATTAAGTGATCCGGTGGATTTGAAATCGCCCTGATTCTTATTAAATTGATTTATGTGAATAAATCAATTATTAATTGATTTATGTGACTTGTTCAAAGGTGGATTCATCCGAGAAGTTCTTGATTCTTGCACCTAAGGCTGAAAATAAAAATGTCAGTTATAATCAGATTTTGAGTTAAAATTAATGTTATAATGGAATTTTTAAAATATATTTTATGTTAGAATTAGTATACTGTTCATATATTTTTAAATAATAAAATTACTGCATTTTTATATTGCATTCATTTTTCTGCCTTGAAAATATAGAACAAAAAATCCAGAAACGCCGGATAAACACGTTATAAATCATAATATTGCAGAAGGTAAAAAAAAAAAAAGGCAAAAGGCAAAAGCCTACTTTTACCTTTACTTTTATTTATACAATAATTTTTATCTTTATATATATATCAGATTTCCTCTTAACCATACCCAGAATAGTTACGAGATTGTTTGATTCGCTTTCTGTTTTCGCACCTTGATGTTTAATCCCAAAGAGATATCGTCCCTCAAGCCCACTTAAGAATAAAAATATTCCTAAAAATTAAGAATTTAAAGTAACTAGATTTAGGACAGAGTTTAGGATATAGTTTATCCGGTTTTATTTTTAATGCACCTGATAAGTGGTACATGTTTTAATATTTATAAGGATTTTAATAAGAAAACCCATAAAGTTTTGAAAATAAACAAAATTCCAAACTGAAGAAAATGAAATATCTAGATTTCAGCTGTAATGATTATTTATTAATTGAGAAAATTTTCAACAAAAAAGATACGAGATAAAATTACTTTCAACTCGCATATTTTACATTCTTGGTACACGTTCTGAAATATAAAATGTGACATTTTTTTTTTTAAAAATTTCTTTTTTTTTCCAGCTCTTTTGCGAAAAAAAAAAAAAAAACCAAACAAAAAATACAACCAATTCTCACAACACTCCGTAACTTCAACTACCACGTTCGTTTATTTACACAACCTCTCGGAAATGATCTGGGCTTTTATAATTGTTTGAAAACAAATCATGTTTATCAAAACAAATATATCATATTTTCAGTGCAGCAACAAGAATAAAAATAAAGGGAATACTATTTATTTACGATGAAAAGATACTGATAGATTTAAACACTTGGGCCATTCATCTAAATACTATTTATGAGATATTTCGTACTAAGAAACTGTAAATGATTTAAATCTTTTTTGCCCTTTGAACATGTTGTGATAAACAATATGTGTATACAAATCTCATAAGTTGTTTTTTGAAGAAAAATAATTTCAACAAATTCCTCTGACTTTATGTGTGCTTGAATGAGAACAGACATAGATATAATATTTTAATCAGGTCTCATTTTGATACATCGTGATAAAGCATCCTTGTTGACAGTATCAGGAGTCATTAGCATAAAATATTTTATTTGGTAAGAAACTGCGCAAAAATTAAATGTAGCATGTAGCACACATGCTACATTAGTTCAGTGGCAACGTGCGCCCGCTGGTCAGCATTAGGGCATAAGTTGTAGACGCTGTTTCAAAATAAGCTTCTTGCTCGTTAGTCGAATTTATAAAAATATTAACGTTTTAAAATAGACACAATACTAATAACAAGATTTTTAAAGATATGAAAACTGAGATTCTATAAAAGATGTGCAACCTTCTATTGGAAATTTTCTCAATTATAATTTTCCAACGCTCCTGATAATTGTTTCAAGAATTTTATCAGGAAATTATTTTGTTATTTACCTAAATATTCATCACAGCTTCCATTATAAAATAATATTATGCTTCCGAGAGGTGGATTGATTTACTCCTTATTGCATTTATAATGAAAGGATTTTTTAATTTTTGATGGACATGTATAAGATGCTTTTTAATTTTTGATATAAATTCGATCTTTGAGCAAATTATTTACTTCATTTCTTATGTTACTATTCTTTTGCATGGCCAGAAGTTTAACTTCAAATATTAAAAATCCCATTAACCTATAATGAAAACGAATAAATGAAAATTACTTTTGTTGTTTAATATAAATTTAAATTGTAAAATAATTGATTTACTTCATTTTTTTTATATTATATTTTTATTCTGGGCAAGAAATATACATTCACGTTTTAGAAATCATGTCACATCTTAAAATTACATTTAATATCCAACATTCACATTTTACTCTCGATTGTAGCTGAGAATATTTTTTATAGATGATTTAAATTCTGAATTTAAATTATTAGAATGAATTCAATATAAGTATATATGATTATTTTTCACGATTTATTTAAATTTCCATGGTCTTTCAAAATGAAATAAATATATATTTTCTCTCAACGGCAAATTGAGGGATAAACTAACAAAGTAAAAAAAGTTTTTCTATTTTTTAGTAAACTTCGTATTTCCCTTCAACACATATGTGAAAAACTAAAAGAACAATATTAAGTAAAATTGTGAGATTAATTTGTACGAGATTGAATCAAATTTTCATTTCTTAAGGTATGTTGAATAAAAACAAGTAATAAAAAAAAAAAAAAAAAGAAATTTAAAGTCAATTCCTACTTTTTTTCCCACTATATTGCAGAAAAGACCTTTATAAATAAAGTTTAAATTTTCCTCTTACATGTGGCGCCATCTATTGGTAGATACATGCAACTTAAATCTAAAAAAAACTAAAATTAATTAATTAAATTTAATGAATAAATTAATATTTCAAAAAACTGTATTAATATCAATATGCCATCCACTACAAGTTTCAAAAAATGCATAAATGCATTTGAACTTGAGTGGATGAATAAAATGTATTTTATTAGGTGATTGAAAATTTGAACAAGATATATATAGGGAGAGTGAGAGCTAATAGTCGGAATTGAAAAAGAGAACAATGTATCGCTTTTTGTAAAAGAAATGTAAGATGGTTTTATTGCAAAAAAGTAAGCAATCTACTTTTTTACATACAAGGTCTACTATATACAATAAATAAATAACCGCAATTTTATTCCTGTGGTCATGAAAAGGAGTAAAGCATTTGATTTAACTTTCTTCAATGTATTATAAAGACAAAAATCTTATTGTCCCTAAATAAAATGACCCCTTCCCCCTCTGACGAAACAGAATATTCTTTCTACGAAATTTATTTTTATATGTGTGCTACAAGTACATTTATTGTAGAGGAGAGTACATTTATTGTAAGTGCAATTGTCGAGCAGTATCTTTGCAATATTTCAGTTATAATTTGGACTATTGTAAAACTTAAAAACTTTTTACTATGAATAAATATATCTAACTGTATATTAAATAGCGACCAGCGACATTCAGCAATATTAGTTAAATATACATAACTGTAAAAATTAAATCATTTACCTAACTTTTAATGTTGAATAATTTAAGAAAAAAGAAATTATGAAACAGTAAGACATGTTTTTCTTTTTAAATAGTTTTCTTAAAATAATAACAAATGAATTATTCTTTTATTTTATTTTATTTTTTTTAAGTGTCAAATGATAATATATATAGAACTAAATAAATAAATATTTAAATTTTTGAATGTGAATAATTTTAAAAAGGACATTATGCGTTTTTATTGTAACTATCATTATCTAATTATTGGGTTTTCGTTTTATTTATGTCATGCTAACTCTGGTGAGGATGAAAAGGAGAGGCACAACGTTCTTGAACGAAATTTGTTATTCAACTAAGAAACGATACAGGAAGAAAAACACTTTGACGAATGAAAAAAAGGGGCCCTCTTACGAAGAAACGAAATTTTACATAAAGAATCTAAATACGGTTACAGTCTGAAAACAGCGCCCGCCTTGAAATAACATTTCAACAATGAATGAATATACATACATAAATGAAATCAAAAAGAGTTGAATGAGTATTAAATAGAAATACAATGATTAATACAATAAATGCAATGATTCAATTAAGATACATTAATAAAATTTAAACTGGTAACTTATATAATTTTGTGATATTTCTTTTAAATGCGCCATCTGCTGTTTTGATGGCTACAACCCTAACAATATTATCAAGACCAGGGTGTAATAGTATTATTCTACCCATTTTCCATTTAGTTGGGGCAAATTATCATCTTTAATAAGACACAGATCATTGATTTGAAAATTTTAGTTGGTAAAAGCCATTTTTTTGGTCATTGTTGCAATCGACATAGATATTCGTTGTGCCAACGTTTCCAAAATTGTAGAACCATTTTTTGAATAAGTTGCCATCTAGTTAGATATGAGATTTTTGACTCAATGCAATTTGGCTCAGGAATACTTGTCAATGATCTTCCAATAATGAAGTGGCCAGGTGTTAACGCTGATAGGTCACTTGGGTCCTTAGAAATTGCTGTTAAGGTCTAGAATTAAGACAAGCCTCTAATTTTTGTTAAAAAAATGTTTCAAATTCTTCATATGTTAATTTAGTTTCACCAACAACACGTTTTAAATATTTTGTTGATTTTATACCCAGCTTCCCAGAGGCCACCTATATGTGGTGCACCTGGAACATTTAAATGCCATTTAATACCCTTATCAGACAAAACATTATTTACATTTTGGTTGTAATTTTTGATATTGCAATTTTTCAAATTCCAAGAGCTTACGTTTTGCACCAACAAAGTTAGAACCGTTATCGCTGTATATATCACTGCATTTGCCTCTGCGGGATATAAACCTCTTAAGAGCTGCAATGAAGGCATCTGCAGAAAGATCAGTTACCAATTCTAAGTAGATAGTTCTAGTAGTGAAAAAACAAAAAGAGCTATATATGCCTTAAATGATTTAGAACCTCGACCCTTCGATGCTCTAATTTGGAATGGACCAGCGTAGTCTACTCCACAACGCAGAATGTAGGAGAAGAGGAAATACGCGCAATTGACAAGTCACTCATCATTTGATTGAGTTACAGAAGCTCTAATTCTGCATCATTTTTACATTTTCTGATTAAATGTCTAATGACATCTCTAGCACCTATAATCCGATATTGTTCTTGAATAGAAGATTGCACAAGTTGTGGACCAGCATGCAAGAGAATTTCATGATAATGTCTAACAATGAGATCAGTTAAAATGTACCTCTTTGGCAGTAAGATGGGATGTTTGTGGCCGTATTCGATATTTGCATGTCGCAAGTGACCGCCCACCATGAGAATACCTGAATTATCCAAAAATGGATTTAGAGACAAAATTTTGCTTCTGCAAGATAATGCTTGATTTCTTTTTTAATGCATTGATCTCATTATTAAACTTAATAAATTGAACTGATTTGATTAATACATTTTTAGCATTAGTAAGTTCACTAGTATTTAAAAACCAGTTATCTTATTTTTTGATTTTCTGCAATTATTAACAAACCTTAAACAATATGCTGTTACGTTTCAGTTTGGAAAGAGATGCATATTTATGAAATAAATCATTTAAATTTGGAAAATGATTGGCTGCAATAGTTTATTGTACACAAAACCTTTCTTCAAGCATATGATCATTCAATGTCGGCACAGAAGATTCTGGATGGAAAGAACATGTGTTGTACAGAAATTGTGGACCACACAATCACAATGAAGTAAGTAGTGCTGAAGATGACACACCGCGGGTCGCGAGATCAGCAGGATTTTAATTTCCTCTAACATGATGCCACTGGGTAGGAGAAGACAAAGTCTGGACTATTGCCACTCTATTGGCCACGAAAGTTTTCCATCGCCTGGCATGGGGAACCTATCCAGGCAAGTACGGTTTGTAATCCGTATGAAAATGAGATTGTGATGTAGGACTATCAAATGCTTTACAAGTAAAGTTCATCAATTTACTTAATAAAATGTGTTACACAATTCAATCAAGGAAATGAAAGGGTTTTAAGTGGTGCAACTTTAGTTTTGGCTATTACTAGTTGAACTCTTATTTGTCCTGTATTTGATACAGAACGACGGTAAATTACCGCTGCATAAGCTTTTTCTGAGGCATTATTAAACCCATGCAGTTTAAATTGATTGTCTGGATCAGAAAATAAGTATCTTGAAATTTTGAAGTCTTTAACAAATAGTATGTCCTGTGATAATGTCTTTCCATTCAATTCCAATGTTTCTGAGGAACGACTTCATCCACTGCAACTGATATTTCAAATTTTTTGCATGAGTAGTTTGCACTGGATTGTGATCGGTGAAACCATCCAAGAGGGTCGAAGTTTTTTGCGATTGTTGAAAAGAAGTGTTATTTTGGTTAAGGTGCCTTCAAAAGAAAATGAAATGACTTTGAAAGAGAACACATCTGAGGTTGGATGCCATAGTATACCTAAAAAATTTTTACCGTGTTATCATCAATTCTCAAAAAGAAGCATTTGTAGACTCAAATCTTCTTGAATCAACTTTATGTGAGTTCATTGCAATTAGAAGCCTGTTTTCTCAAAACAAGTCAAGTACTTGACAGCATTTGAATCAACTGTGCTTGTAGATCTAGAGCTTCAGTAGTTGAATTAGCTCCAGACATCGTATCATCCACATAAAGTCTTTGAGGGCTGCTTTAGAGGCCAATGGAAAATTCTGTTATTCTTGTATAGCCAACTGCTGCAAACATTGACTGCAAGGTACGGCGCTGATGCGGTGCCATAAGCAATTCTCGTGAATAGAAAAAATCTTGAATTGGTTTTAAGGTGAATCACGCCAGACTATTCTCTGAAAGTCTGAGTCCCTTTAATATGATTTGCCGATACATTTTTCGATATCTGCTGTCATGGCTATTTTTGTGCATCCTGAAGAGAGATGAGTAAAAGGTTGTTAAAGTCAGTTTGTAACTGTGGACCAACCATTAATTTGTCGTTGAGAGAAACACCAGTTGAAAGATTTAGCAGATCCATTGAATACCACATGAAATTTGTCACCACTTTTGTTGGAAACTGGGTGATGTGGAAGGTAGAAACTGGAATTGGCTGGAACATCTATCTCATTTTCAAGAATTAATTCCATATGATCAAGTTTCAAAAAGTCTTCCATGAATTTATGACATTCATTGAAAAGAGATGAATTCTTAATAAACCGACATTCAATTTGATGTAAACGATGTAAGCGATATCTCTAGAAGAACCAAGTTCATCACTACATTCACGAAATGGAAATTTAACAGCAAAATCTGCCTGTTGAATCACGAGAGAAAGTCTGTATGAAATGATTTTCACGAGCTGTTTCTTCCTGAGTGTAAGGCTTTATGTTTTAAATTTCCTCTAACTGCCTAAATTTCTCAAGTTTAAACTCAACTTCATTGCAACTAGCATGATTAGATGCAATTGTTTGAGTAATACCTTTTATTTTCGAGAATTCCCAAATTGATTCTAAAGCAGAGATTTCGGAAACATTTAAATATCCACTAAGCATAATTTCACCGAACAGTGACAGTTGACATCTGCTAACTGCAATTGTTTGAATGTTGTCAAAACAGATGCATCGACTGGACATTGAGGAAGGTCACAGGTGACTGTAGGCATGATTAATGCATCAACAGGTAATACATGCGTTTTTGTTAAATTGTGATGTTATTTGTAGTTGAACCGAACACTGAACACTACCTACTTTTCGTGAACTCAAACCGTCTACGCTTATGTTTACTTTAGTACATTTAATTGCAATAAATTAACACAACTCTCTAATGAATGAGCCTTGACTGGCTGGATCAATAAGTAGCCTACATTTTGAGAATGCCATTAATGTCTTTGACATAAACAACACTGTAGGCAATAAAACCATTTGTGTGACAGGCACAATTGCGTTATTGCTACTAATGGAAGGACGTTCATTTTCTGTTTGTGTATCAGATCTTGAATCGTTTGAATCCTTCGAACATAAAATTGTATTGTGGGTTTTATACAGATTTTGCACATGCCTGCGCGCGACATTTATCAATCGTATGTGTTTTGACTTTAAAGCATTTACTGCATAGTTTTAATTTTTTTACAGTATCCATTTTTTCTTTGATAAGGTTCAAAAAGCTATCGCACTTAAATAATCCATGTGAGGAGTACTTTTGCAATAAGTGCAAATATTCGCTACGATCTGTGAAGAAAGTAAGCAGATTTATTGCTTACTTTTTTATATCTATTCCCCCTTAACATGGAAGAAAACATCTGGTTTCTCTGTTCGACATAATAACGACTCAAGGCTAGCGAATTTAAGATAAACACTTTAAACTCGAGGAAGACGAAAGTTTTTGCTTGCTTGTTCCAAAATCGATACGCGAAGTGTTTCGGAATCAAGCTTTCCTTTTAATAGAAAAATAATCATAGTATCTCAACGCTCTACTGGCTGTTTAAGGATTTTAATGTGTCAATACATTGTTGTGTTGTATCAATTAATTTTCGTAAACCTGATGTTGATTCATGTTTTAATACAGGCTGTGAAATTAATTTATTTAATGCTGCGTTTATTATTTTTGTTTCTCCGTTTTTCATAACGCCCGGGTGAGTGCACTCCATGCTTTTTCATAATTATCATTTAAAATTTGAATTGATTGCAATAAAATTGACTGCTTCCCCCTTCACAGAAAGCTTAAGATATTGTAATTTCTGACTATCGCTCAAAGATTCATTATTTCCTACACTGGCAAGAAATAAATCACGAAATGAGATCCAGTCAATATAGTTAGAATAAACACTGGTAATTCTACACGGAAGTTTTAAACTGTTTACATTAGTATTAACTTTACTTTGACATGCCATTAGAACTATTATCGTTCTTTATGAGTTTCTTTAATTCATCATTTAACGTAATTTTAAATGAATCAATTTAGAAAAAAAGTTCATCATTTCTTGTTCATTTATCAAATTCGTTACATAAAAGAACAAGAATGTCATTAGTTAATTTATTTACTTCCTATCTACAGCATTTACGTCATTTTCATGCACTTTAATAACATAAATAGAATTTTCTTGATTTTGTAAATTATTTACTTAGTAATTAATCAGGTTATCTTACATTTCACAATTCGCTTGTGTTTTAGAAGATCTTCCATGTTGCGGTTTTGTGACCTTCTTAACGTAAATACGATGCTTTGAGATACGATGCTACGCACTTTGTTATAACTCACACTATGCGATGTGATTATGATGCACTATGCGTTGTTACGCACTTTGTTATGGTGCATTATGCGATGCTACGCACTTTGTTATTTTAGCCCCGTTGAGCAATTCTTTGAAATTGTTGAGTAGGAACGCTTT